>JAKCPI010003431.1:0-29753 GCA_023213315.1 Euborellia annulipes
ATAAGGTATAATACCATAGGCGTAGCCAGACATCTTGATAGGGGGGGGGGCGTTCGATAGAACGAGAGGGGAGAGGGGATACAATTAATATATATATAGATTATTAATTATTTATTTTCCTTAAATAAACTCTTATAAAAAAAAAAAATTTACAATGCTAAAAATATATATTTGTTTTTAATAGACAAAAAGATTTTCAGGGACCCCCCTGGCCATTGGCCCCTCCCTGCCCCCGGCTACGCCCATGTATAATACCTTTCTTATAGGTTAATGTCACTTTCATATTTCTTCTATATTTTCGTTATTTTTTAAAGAAAGCTAGATCAAATTGTCTTTGCCACCTCATATTTTTGGCTAATAAAATGAATGGAGAGAGAAAAAAAGATCCCTATCATAGAAAAAATTGTCGACATAATGTTAAATCGGAGCCATTTTTTTATATATTCAGAAACTAGATTTTCTCACGAGTAAAATGATATATAACATTTGTATCTTATTTTGTTATTAAAAAAAAAAAAAAAAAAAAAAAAAAAAAAAAAAAAAAAAAACTCGTAAGCAACCTCCTAGCTAGACGAAAGTCCCGCCGAAGGAATGCTTTGCGGCTAGTGTAAAATATTTATATTGTTACCTAATCAATAAATCCATCACAAAATATTTATATATCTTTATTTTATATTTATCTGAGGTTGCGAAACTCACACTCATAAATGGGGTCATGAATGAAAAAAAAGTTTAACAAGACGATTTTATCAATATTTTAAAAATTTTTATATAAATTTTGGATCAAAAAATGCAAATGGAATATTTTAAGTCCAATAGTAAAAATATCCTGTTCTCCAACTATTATAATTATTCGTTGATATAATATATATTTTTTTCTCCCACTCTCTCTCTCTTCATAAAAGATTTTTTTAATGTGAAAAATTTTTGTAATAAAATTAAATTGACAAATCCTACTATAATAAAAAAAAATCATATAATTTCTTCTCAGGTGGAATAAAAGAGATAGAAGAAGAAGCTCTAGTTGAACAAAATCGTAAAAAAAAATATTTGATTTATTTATTTATTAAAAATCAATATCCTATTTAAATGTAAAAACTTGCTCGTATAAAATTTAATTAAAGAAATTCATCAAACATATATGATTGATTATTTTATACCTTTTTACGATCACTTTGTATTCCACATTCCTACGGGTATTGGAATGAAACAACTGACCAAAAAATTTTTGAAGCAAAAAAAAATCTGGGAGTGAAGAAGTGAAAACCTCATCGCCGATTCAGGAAAATTTTTCTATGATTTTAAGATTTTTTTTAAATTTTCTGGGATTCCCGGGAAATCAATTTTAAATTTCTCTTTTCCCGGGAACAAAAACGCCTGTGTGGAGACCGAAATTAAGAAAAAAATGTGTGCTGTACGACCAGTCACTCCAGATTACCCCCCCCCCCCGAGAAACACCTCTGGATCTGCCACTGTTTCTAAGTATAATTTTATTTCAAGTACCTCTATGCGTTGAAGCAACAATGCAATTGTATGATTATTTTTTTGTTTTTTGTAAAAAAATATTAATTTAAAGTAGGAATTTCGTCGCGGCGCCACATGTTTGCGCCGGGCCTGTAAGCAACCGGCCCTTAAAATTACTATATTCTAATTTAAAATCTAAGCTTTTAGAAATATTTATTAATGTAATCAATAAGACAGGTTAGAATATTTTCTTTAAAGAAATGATGCAATGTACCCATAGATTTCGGAAGTTCAAAAGAGGCGTATGTATGTATTTTATAAAAAAAGAATAAATCTAATATATGTATTTTATTTAAAACCGATTGATTTATTAGGTATTATTTCGTCATTTAGTTCGAGTAATTTATTTCCTTTTGACATCTGTATTGAGTTATATAAAAATCTGGCTTATAAATAAAATATCGTGAAGAATCCTGCCGTCCCTATATATTAAGTGGCTGACTATTTAAGCACAATGGACCGATAGCAGATGCTAACGAGATACCGGTGACGGCATAATAGCCCGACTGACCCCCTCAAAAAAAAAGGTAAAGCCTCCGGGCAGATGGCTAATGTGTTAAAATTAGTCGACATTATCACACCCGGGTGAGGCCGGCCCCTCTCTCTTTCTATCCCATTTTTTTGAAAATTTCTCTTGCTAACAAGATAACCCCTCTACCCTCTTCTCTGTTTCTCTTCAGGCAAATAAGTCGCCGGACGGGATTCTTTATCGTAAATGGAAATTCTCGAGCTAGAGAATTGCTTTTATTACCTGCTTTTATTTAATTACCCCCACTCTCATACTCTTTTCACCATTAATTTTTTTTTTTTTCACCCTATATTTGGAGTCGATTTAATTTAAACTCTTGCCCCAAAAGGTGGATCATGTCACGAGGGAATTAAGGTAGCAAAATTATAAAAGCTTGTTTTTAATGGAAAGGACCTTTCTTAGTAAGATAACATTTTGTAGTTAAATTTACGAATCCAGGTCAAAATCTCTAGCGAAAAAAATGCCAGAATTTTAAGAAGGGTTTTATTATATTTGCCAAATTAAAAAAAAAGATAGGCTTGAATCAGGGGCGTATATAAGAAGGGCCCAGGGACCCAGCCCCCCCCCCCCGAAAATTTTCAAATCTATATACATATATACGGGTATATAGCCAATATTTATATTTTTGTTTGAAAAAGTGCATCACATAAATAAAAGATATAAAATAAGAGAAGGTAAAAAAAGGAATATATTAATATATAAGCAATTTATTAATATAACTTTTGTGTTTGAGAGGGCCGGGCCTCTTGAGGCTCAGGTGAAAACAGAAAAATTTGAATTAAAAAAACAATTTAATAAAAATTTGTCAAAATTTAAGAGGATGGCCCGGCCCCCATGGGCTGAGGTATATCCGGTATTTTAAAAATATTTTTGTGTATGGTTGTGTATGTGTATTTTTGTGTATGCATTATTATTGTGTAAGTTAAATATTTAAAAAAATCTCGACATCGAATTTTTGACATGATCGCAATACTGTACTTTCCCTCTATACATTTCATATATAGGGTAAGAGAAAGTAAAATTAAATACACATGATTAAAGTTTGTATTAAAAGGGTTAAAGGTTAATTCTTTTATATCATAAAAAGAAACTCACCAAATGAGAACGATTGGAGCAAACGTCGAACAGCGAGGACACTACAGTAGATGATAACTGAAGACTCGAGAGAAGATAAGGCAGGTGGCCTGGCTGCTGTCTGAAAGCAATGACAAGAATTAGAACACATAGATTTGTTTACAAGGCAAAAATAATTATTATTTCAGCTCCCAAAGGAAGAAGAATTATTATTTTGATAGTATTAGAAAAGAGCAGGTATTTAAAAATAAGGGAAAGTAATACCAGTATATAATTCTATCTTGATTTAATAATTTCTCAATTGAATTAATAAAAAAAGCTTATGTTTAATAATAAGTTTTAATGATTAAATATTTGTTTTAGCTGTAGTATTATGTTCAAAATGATAAGGAATAGATCCCAAAGAAGAATGCAGCCAAATTTATTTCATCGGAGCTCCGATGATGGTTCAAACCCGAACCGAAACGTCAGCAAGTGATTAAGAATTTTTATTAAAATTAAATGAAATAAATTTGGCTGCATTCTTCTTTGGGATTTATTCCTTATCATCTTGACAATAAGTTTTAATTGATCTAATAGAGAAAGAATATATTTCTAAGAAAAGAATATGTAGGCTTTGTATTATATAGATCAAAAAGGCGCCCTCGGGCTTGGCGTAGTTGGTAGCGTATGTATATCATTTTTTTATTTAAAGACTTTTTCGGCATTTAAGGGCATTCTGACCCCATCCCTATTTATTTCAAACGATTGGTAACCCAAACCTAAACTTTGTAAATATGGAATATGAGATGTAAATTATTATAGTCAGAGAAAAGGCTAAGAAAATAATAGGCCTAATAGGAGTGAATCAGTCCGAAAGAGTTGTAAAATAACTATCAAGTATTTATTAATAATCATGATTTTCTCAGCATCCCTTTTGAAACTTAATATTAAAAATAAAACAGCGTGTTTTTACCCTTGTATAAAAAAAGTAAAAAAATAAAATAGATCTCTCTTTAAAAACAAACAAAAGAAATGTATATAAGATGATAAACATACGTTATCACACAAAGAAACTCTTTGAAATCTTTTTTCTTTGCAGATTCGTTACATCTCAATTCCATATGTATTATATGTTAGGATTAGTTTTATTTAAAAAAAAAGAGGGAAAGTTTTGCAACTTTATTGAATATTTTTTTTTATATTTTTATTATTTTAACGAGTTGGAGCAAAAGAGAAATCAGCACTGAACAAAAAAATACAATTATAATATAGACCCAGAAAATCTCGACACGCAACCGAAATGTCTGCCCATGGAGAATTTTTACTTGAGCATTGACAACAGGGTGAAATAAAATAACTGCGGCTGTATATAATTTCCCTTCCAAATAATAATATTCCACCTTCAACTATAACTAATATATTAAGCATTTAACATATATGCCTATAGTATTAAATGAACAGGTATGGACCTGTATGTATAGTTAGTGCTTAGCTTATATAAGATTCCGAATACTCGTATTTCATATAGTTTAAGAGTACGAAAAATTCTTTCAACGAACAGGCTAATTATTTAATTTTATACAAAATAATATTCAATTATCGTGAGAGATGACCTAACAATAAGTTCACATTAATTTAGACCACTCGGGATAAACCCATACACGGTACATATTAACATTTTCGAAAAAATTTTCACCTAAAAATTGCTTTAAAAATTCATCAGAGAAATAATAAGATCGAGAGAACAAAAGAGTAAACGATCGCATGTAATCATATAAGGTTCGAAATTAATATTGTGAAAATCTTAAATTTTAATATTAATTATAAATATTTAACCTCTAACGAGTATAATAAATGAATAATTAGTAATTTCGAATTGAAATACCTAAGTAAAAACATTGAGAAATGAAGAGAGCGTGGGCCAAGTGACCAGCCGCCGTAATGGCTGCCTAGCAAATGAAGTGGCTTCGGTTTTCTTACACAGAACAACGTAGGTTCTTTACTAATCAAGGGCCTCCCCCCTACTGAGGTGATCAAGCATCTCATCTACCTTTTTAGAGCGGGGCCAAAATTTCAGCCCTCTGATTGGCTAATTAGTCGGAGAGGGAGAAGGCGTTCTGAGAGGGGGTAAGAGAGTGGGAGAGAAGGAGAAATGAGTGATAATTAATAATAATATATAATCTTTACTACAACTTATTACCTTACTAATACCTGGAGGGAAAAAGCGTTCAGAGAGGGGGTGGAGGGAGGAGAAAGGAGTGAATTGAATCCTGTTACGCATTAGTGTATCAAGCGCCGACCGACTTTTGAGAAAATTAACATTAATGTTTTTTGTTTTCATTGGATTATATATAATTTTTTTTGTCAATTGTCCAAGGAACATTAAATATAAATTTTTTAGGACATATTTCATAAAAAATACTATTTATTATAGCATTTGAAACAATATTCCGTGCTTAACTCAATTTTTAATTTTTTTTGGCGCTTGACTAATGCATAACAGGGTCCAATTAATTAGGATATTTTAAGAAACAAAGAAATTATATATTCAATATAAATGTATACCATAAAATACTCACTCTTTTTTTTTTGTTTAGTGCTTGAAAGTCCTGGTTCAAGTCCAGGAGTTGTAATACGTATACCCAACAAACACAAACTCATCTCTCAAGTATTTTGACTAGCTTAAAGACTAACTAATAGAACAGCTTGAAAACCAGCGCGGCAATTTTATTCAAAGATCTATCTATTCGGTATTGAGATTAACGATAAAATTGAAACTTGAACCAGTGGCGTCATTTCAACTTTTTCTTGGGGAGGGGGGGGCAAACATTTTTTTCTTAAAATTTACTTACAAATAGATACTCAAATTTGGCCAACAGATATTTTATTTAATTAATTGTTTAATTTTGTAGTTTATATACTCGTAGATATATTTTGAAATAATTTATACTCCTGCTCCCCGCCCCTCTCCAAATGACGCCACTGACTTAAATGTGTAAATATTAATTCAATCAGAATCAAAAGCTACAGTCAAGAGGACCTCACTCTTTCCCTCCAACCTTATCATGCGTTTTGGACCGGAAGAAATAAAACAGGCCGGCCCGGCTCACGGTCTGACGCCTGTTGAAAAGAAGTAGGAAGAGACCGACATACAAAGAACAGAAGGACGGACTGTAGATGACAAATAGAGCGTGACAAACAGACAGACGAATTATATAAATAGACTAGCAGCGCCGCCCGCCTTCGGCCGGCTTCACCCCCTGGGCTCCCCTCAAATGGCTCGGGTAGCTCGTGGTCGCCATCCACGTACCCACAAGATGTGGGCCCCTCAGCGAAAAGTATTTCATAATACAATAGGTTATTCGAGTATATGATCCAGGGCCTTTTTTTTGAGTTTAGTATATGATCTTGGGCCGTATTAAGAAAACTTTTTGTGAGGGGTTCGGATGAGGTCCTTCCAAATGAACAAATTTTAAAGTAAATATACAAACAAACAGATTTTCATTAAGAACAAAGAATATGGATGAACGCAGGCAAGGCCAAGGTCATCGGCTTTATTAAAATTACTCACTTTGAAACAAGCTTTATTTTTTTTGTCTTTTTACCAATTACCGGTTATAAGAAGAATACTTGATTCTAAAAGGAGAATTTAAAAGTGGATAAATAAAGGATGATCCTCTTTCTCTTGGACGAAAAGGAGTAAAGTCAACCCGCATTTGGCTTGAGCTACTTAACTAAACAATTCGTTACTCTGAATAAGGTATTTAATTTAATTATAAAAATCAAGTATTTGTGTAACCATAAATGCTCTTTGTTCTATAATTGGGTCCCCTCTTGGTTTTGCTTATTTTATTTTATGGTGCTTACTTGTTCCTTATTAAGGAGCCCTGAGATAAGATAGCCATAAAAAGCATTCGCGTAAAACCTAAGGAAAGCACATTAACAAAATATATGCGACTCGTTGCATATGTATTTTTAGAATTATATATATCTTCTCAATATCCGAATTGTTTTTGGCAGCGTCGATATGATTAATTAAAAGTGATAACTGTCTCTATATGTCAATGGCTCTCTAAATTTATTTTAATTAGCATTCTACACTTTGTTAGAGATGTATGCAGAATCAAAATTTCAAAAATATTATTTCTACCCAGAAAAAATCAAACAAATAAAATTTCGGTGAAAGAAAATTGATGGAAAGTGAAGCCCGTCAAATATTGCAATTCATAAAATTTGTGACACTTAAAATAGGTAATCAGACAAAAGTAAAGCAGAGAAATGATTTTCTATTGGAAATTCAAGATTCCAGTAAAAATTTGAAAAAAAAATGAATTTTTACTCTTTTAATTTTTTTAATTTAGAAGATTTTATTTTTCAAAAGTAAAAATATATCATTTTTAAAAATAAATGAAATAAAAGAAGAAATTTTGCCCCCCTCTGCCCCCCCCTGTAGGGATGCCAGGGGGGCAATGTACCCTGCCCCCCCCCCCCCCAGTTCCGGCGCCTATGAACTCTTCTATACATTTGTCAAATTTCATTCCTTTCCGATTAGTTCCAGATATAGGCTATGTTTTTTTTTTTTTTTTAAACACACTTTTTTTCCCATTTTTTAAGCTAAATGGCTTAAATAAAATCATCGGACTGCCTGGGATCCGAACTCTCGACCCTTGGTATACAAGGTAGGTACACTATCAACTACACCAAGCCCGAGAGCAAAACATTATTTAAAATTAGTGAATATGTTGATTATCCGAATAAGCTCTCGGTTGAGGTAGGTTGAGTGTTTCTTGGTATGACAAGAATTAAGAATTAATAGTATTTTTACAGGAGTCAATTACATCTTAAATTTCACCAACTTCTACACTCGAGAAATTTAATAGTATTTTGATAAATATTAGGAACCGACCGAATATTCGGTTTCGGTTACGGTTTCGGCCAGTTTCGGCCAAAAATCATGGTTTCGGCCGTAGTTTCGGTTTCGGCCAAAAAGTGGCCGAACCTTTCGGCCGGCCGAAACCAGAGTCTGAAAAAATGGGATGAGACTCGCATGCAAAAAAAAAAAAAGGTCAAATAATTTGCACTTGAGGGAGAAAAAATGTTAGTCTCCCTAAAAAAAGGTAAAATGATTTTCACGGGAGGGAAAAAAATTCAAAAAAAAAAAAAAGGTAAATTGAAAAAAAAATTTATAGGAAATACAAGTTTCGGTTTCGGTTACGGTTCGGCCGAAACTAAGGTTGAGGCCGAATATTCGGTTTCGGTTTCGGTTTCGGCTGAAAATCTTGTTTCGGTCGGACCCTAATAAATATAATTATTAACTACTAAGCTTGTATTATAATAAAAAGTCTTATGCTTTATTTGAATTTTTTTTCATTTTTTAAAAATACACTAATAACTAGTTAAAAGTAGGATTTAACATTATGTCCAACAAGTAGTAGGCCTGTATTTACGAATTTCTGATCTTGAAAAGCATCAAAGTTACAAAGTTACTATAAAGAGGCTTTGAAAGCTCATTAAAGTTTTAAAACTATGAAGCCATTTATAATCCTTACCAAAAGATTATCTAAAGACCGAGATATTCATATAATTACAATTTTGACGTGACCACACAAACTATTTTGATTTAAAAAATCTCCCATCCTAAAATATTAATTATATTAATAAATTATTAATATAATTGAATCTATGGAATTATATCTCAAATATTGTAAAATCTATATATAAATCATCTTAATTCGCAAATTAGTAATAAGCCCCGTCAGCGGGAATTCTACAAACCAGGCATTTCCGATTACTACTCAGCCGAGGAGGCTATTTGAAAAACCGCAGAGTTTACTTGGCGAAGCCTTTCATCGCCATTTCAAACTTAAACAAGCTAATTGCTATAAAACTGCCGTTAAATCTATAACTTAGCTAAGCCACCATCAAAAAGAGCCAATTAGCATGCAAATGAAGTGTTTCACGCTATAGCTTATAACGCATTGGATCTTAGCATTTACCAATTGTAGATAGGTATTAAAAACTTGTTTATAAATGAACTTTCAATTAATTAGATAATAAATGGACAGATGTAACCATTATTTTCATCTCTAGTCTTAATAAAAACGACGGAATTACTTGAAACCAAATGAGTTTTGTTTGGCAAAATTTATGGCTTGAAATAGTCGTATTCAAAATGAACCTTCATCCCCCTTCAGTACCATTTTTTTTGGATACGGGCCTCATAGGTATTAAAAGAAAAATATAGTTAAGGTGCGAGTTTCGGGGTGCTAATTTTGGCAGGTTCTAGTGGCCACAATTTTGAAGCTATCGACCTCAAATTTTTTTTTAATTAAAGCTATTTAAATTATCTACAGCCTATAGAAGCCCTTTTTTTTTGATTTTCGAAAAAATAATTTTTTTTTTAGATTAATCGCATTAAATAAAAGATATTTTTAAAAAATTCGCTCTATATCTTATAGATAATTAAATTAGTAATAATTGTGTTAAAAAATAATTAATTTTTTACCCTTAATTAATTAGCTAATTCTAAAAATTAGAATCTTTCAAATGAAATGAAATAAATCCCTTGTATCCCTATGGGAAAAACTAACGCCATCTCTTGCCGCCTCGAGTAACTCGGTAGCGAATCGTGTTCTAACGACTTTTCGAGACCTCAATAGGCGAAACGTCGAAAGAGTAGAATAAAAAACCAACATTAAAAAGAAATGCTAATCTTAGCTGGGGTAACTCGTAATCGCCAAACCCATTACCTTACAAGGTGTCACTTATGAAATGAAAAAATAGTTCAAATATTTGAAAAAATGCGATTGAGCCTGAGACGTGAAATAAACCATATAAATATAATTTCTGTAAAAAAATTTTTTTCCTGGCTTAGTTAGTAAATAACAATATGCAGACAAGTGTTGATTGCAAAAGATACTATCGTCTTTTAAAAATGTTTTAAATCGAGTGTCACAACTCTTAACTCTTAAACAAGTTCCGGATCCGTGATAAAATCAAGCGGCCAGTAAACTGTCACGTCTTATGGAAGTGAGTACCCTTCCCCGGAGACGGGGACACAGTCGAAATTCGGGATAAAAAAAATCCTCCAATTTTAAAGGCTAGAATAAGTTTGAAAGTTGGCCAAAGTGTGTATTTATTTGGATGGTTGGGTGGAAATAGAAGAGGGAAGAAGCTATGTGACCATCAGACCAGAGTCAAGCAAAGTTAGTTTATGTCTTTGAAAAAGTATCTCTAAAGTGATTTCAGGCGAAGAAAAAAAAGAAGACAATGCAAAGAGTTAAAAATTAAAAAAGAAAAAAAAAAGATTAGTTCTCAAAATGAATCAAATATAAATTATAAAATGGTGTAATAAATCAAGCGTCTTTAAAAATTAAAATTGAAATCAATCAAGGATCAAAGATTTGCTGAGTACAAGACTAATATATGAGTATATTTAATAAATATCAAATGTCATGACTAGAGACCGGATTTTTATGCAGCAAAAACCGCTAAATATGCCATATAATATGCAGTAAAAGTGTTAAAAATATGCAGCCAAATATGCAATATATTTATGGCAAAAATATTGAGTAAATGGCTTCCAATTAAAGGTAAATCATGATTTCTACTGATGTAAAACTAATGGTGTTTTATTTTTGGAAGGAAATGATTAAAAAAAAAAAAAAAAAATTGGTCTCGCAATAAAAACTAAATTTAATTAAAATATGGGGATTGACTTCCCGAGACTTTCTCGTATATTCTTTTGGAATTACGTCTGGGTGTGTGTGTGAACACGATTGCTTAAAACCAAAGCAGCTAGATCGATGAAATTTGGTATATGCTCCTTACACTAAAATTGTAGATTTCTATCAACTTTTGGAGTAAATACGTCACTTGGAAGTAGTACTTTACTTAAAAAGTTTTTTCAAAAATTTTGAAATTTTCAATTTTTTTGTTATATTATGATAAAATACTCTATTTTAAAAGGTTTTTATTCTTTGACATTTTTACGAAAACTCAATAGTTTTTGAAATAATCACAGAAGAAATAGAAAATATTCGTTAATTTTGATAAAAAAATCAAAACAAAATCATACAGGTGTCATTAAAAAAAGGGTATATATAAACAAATGAATTTGTTTCACAAATTCTAGGATATGTTTTAATTTATTTTTCAACAAATTTCCTTTTTCCCCGGGTATTTGATTTTACATTGGTTTTCAAATTATCAATTATATTAATATTTTCGCGCTCAATGCTATCCCATGCCTTTCTAAATCTTCAATAATTTTTAAAAGAAATTTACAATTGGCATAAATGAATGCCAGATCTTTGCCAGTATTGGTGGTTTTAAGCAATTCATGTACTTTTTGGACACAGAGAGCATCGTCCACTTCTACAATTTTAAGAACCGACAATTTTGAATTCAAGAAAAAAATTTTCTGCATAGAAAACTGCTGCTGCAAGCCACGTACCCCAGCGAGTTATTACTGGTTGGGGAGGCAACGGTTTTCCAAGCATTAATTCTTTGTAAACATCAACCCTTGAAGGGGCCTTTAAAAACATTTTTTTGCCGTTGTTTATTAATTTATTTATATGAGGAAAAATTTCTCTTATTTTTTCCGCTAGGCGATTGCAGGCATGAGCGATGCATGTCACATGTATCATTTTAAAGTAAAAAATTTTTAATGATTGTCCGGCCTTTACCATATAGGGGGGCTGCATCAGAAATAAATAGCAATACTTTATTTTCAATCGACCCTGTTGAAATAAATTTTAGCCCATCATTAATAAATCGACATATAGTCTCATAATTAGTTTTTTCAAGATGTTTTGAACAGACCAAAAATGGATTTTTTGGACCATTTGGGCTTAAAACGCCAACCAATAAATTAGCTACGTAGATACCCCTAGGGTCGGTAGTTTCATCTACAATTAAATATAAATAATTATCAACTAACTCATTTTTAATTTTCTCTATAGTCTTATTATAGCAAATGGGTAGATAATTTTTTCTCAACGTGCTTTCGTCGGGAATTTTGTTATTTGTGTATTTGGCCAAAAAGTCTTTGAAGGGGGTCTTTTGCAAATTCCAAAGTGGGATTCCAGAAGCCACCATGGCATGACACAAATCTTCAAAAAATATTGTTTGTTCAGCTATATCACGCATAGAAGTTAAGAGTTGCTGAGTTTTGACATCTTTACGTTTGACGCTGGCCAAATGTAAGTCTACAAAATAAGGCTCGATTTGTAATTAAAGAAATAAAAACCTAATTAAACGACATACCTGTTTTGACGTGTTGATCAACTTGCGACTTCCGATAGCTCGAAATTTTTTTTCCGCATGGATTGCAAAAAACAACATTACCTTCAGTCGTAAATATTTTATCCTTTTCATAGGGAGCAATCCATTGCGAAATTTTTTGAAGCAAACGAGGACCCCTGTTTTGGCATTTTTTTTCTTTAATTAATTTGACTTCGAACTATGAACACAACTGACTTGATATTCATCCAACGAAAATTCTAGAAAAACTAAATTTATTTCTTAAAAGAGGATATAAAGAATAAAAAATATATAGTTATTTATTTTTTACAATGTAATAAAAGGATTTAAATTTTTTTTTTTCGTTTAATTTTTTTTTTTTTTTGTTTTTAGAAAAAAAAAAATTAAAAAATTAAAATAAAATGGAACTTTTACTGAAAAAAAAATTTAAAATATCCAAAAAGCTTTAAATATGCAACTTTATGCAATATTGGCCAAATATGCAAAAATATGCAATATAGAATTTGAACCCTAGCTCCAAGGGGGCATGATTCGGATAGAAAATTGGTTTTCAGTGATGTACCTATTAGCAAATAGAATATGCAATTGCATAGGAATCCGGTCTCTAGTCATGACGTTTATAAAATGGCGAACGTGCTTATAAATAGTTTTGCCTGCGCAAATATGCTTGTGCATGATAAAAATTCAATCGAGCATCAAGCGGCTTGTACAATTAAAATGCTTGAGCAAAATTCTCCTAACGACGCTACAGTTTGCTTGTACAAAAAGATTGCACGTGCATGCTTGTCAAGTTTGCAGTTACGTGTGCAGTCGTCTTTATACCTCCGATAGTAAATTATATGTGGAAAAACTTATTTTTTTTTAAACGCGAAGGTTAATCATGTTCTTGTTTACGATATCATATACAATTTGTTATATTACTTTTTTCTTCAAATCACTCATTGGCAAAATATCTTTTGAAAATCATGAATTTAAATTAATTTTTAGAAACCAAAAATTACAGAGTTATAAGAATCAATAAAAAAAAAGGGATGATTGGAAGATTATTTTAAATATCAGAAATTCCATCGATAGGCCATGTCAAAGAATTTTTTTTTCCTTTTGTTAATGGGCATGATTTTTCAAAAATTTATAAAAGCTCTTGTCTCGGGATCGTTTCGAGAGCTGTATTAATAATGCCTTTTTTCCTTTCTTCCTCAGCTGTTCATGAGGGAGAATTGCTTTCCCTTAGTGTCTGATAGATAGACAGGCTCTGTTCTCGTGTGCAGCAATCGTTAAGCAACCAATGTGTAGTGTAGGTGTGTATTTATATATACAGGGAAGCATACAAAGGTCAATTGCAGACCTGTGTACCCAGGCAAAAGGGGGAGCCCGCCTTGATCATAATGGAGCCCCCATGCCTTTCAGCTTCCAAACCCTATGATTGCTCTCCAGCCGAGACTAAATAGCTATTCTCATTGCGAATCCCAGTTCGTAAAAGCAAATTTTCGATTTGAATTGAAAATAGTCATTTTCAGAAGCCAAGTGGGATCTTAAATAGCGGTTTAGTTTTTATATTTTAAAATGGCTTGTTTCAAAGGAATGTTATTAGGAGATATATTCTGTTTGAAAGCAAACTGCTGCAGAAGTTACCGAAACGTTGTAATAAATATTTTTATTAATTACTAATTAAAATAAAGCACGATTAATACCAAAAATGTATTTCATATTTAATTATAGTATATCCAATAGCTAGCTTATCTTAAACAGATAATTATTAATAGTAAAAAAAAAATTAAGATTTTTTTTTTCGAACGAGGTAATCAAAATTTAACAAATTTTAATATTTTTTTTAGTCTTTTGGCTTTTTAGCCCATATAGACTTTAAACGATATATTGTTAATTACGTTTCAAATTATCCAGGCACATTTATTTATACCATTTGGTATCAAAATGATTTAAATTAATATTCATCTAACTCCCCGGGACCGCGCCCCGTGGCTTTAAGATTATCAATATTTACATTTGTCACTCAGTCACCGAGGGGGGGGGGGGTTAATGTTATTAAAACGGTATAGAAAAGACAAATAAAATAAAGCAGAAAAAATTTCTCTTATATTAATATTGCCGAAATTGCTTTCATTAAAAAAAAAATAGAAGACAACAATATTTCGACCCAAATTATTTTATTTTCACCTTATCAATGTTTTGGGGACTAAAATTAATTTATCTTCAAGGCAAGGGTTGTTAAAAATTTCAATTTCTCCTTTATTTGTTATGATGGTTAGAATATTAGTATTACACACTACAATTTTTTAATCTGATGGTGGCTCAGCACCAGGATAACCAGGATGGCTTGCTCTTTAGGAAGTTATACTAATATTCTACCTACCTGAACAACTAAAGGAAGCAGTGAAATTTTAAACAACTCTTGTTCTGAAGATGGGTATCGTTTAGTCTTCGAAACTTTGAAAAGGAAAAAATAAAATAATTCGGGCAGTTAAAATTATAAAACCTTCGATTCTCACAAAACTAATGAAACATTTCGGGATAAAATTTTATTGTCCCATCATCAGTCCTTCAAAATTATTTAGGTCTGATGATGAGACAATAAAATTATCCCGATGTCTCATTCATTTTGTGAAAATAGTAATTTTGACTTCTGCTCTTTTTCCTGTTGCATGAACAAACAGCCACTGACTCTATTGATTTAAAGAAGAAATATTCAATTAAAATATGGTAATTTAATTTTCATTCACAAAATGTTTCAACGAGAACCTACGGCCGAAAGTTTGAATTTTTTTTATGAAGAAATGTGATTATTCCCATTGTCATTGGCGTAATTTATAGAGTAAATAGAAAAATCTATATAAAGAAGATAGAATAAAAAAATGTAATTTCTCGATTAATATTGATGGATGCTTGTGTGAACCGAGCCTAACATCGTGAAGGATTATCATTTAAAACTTCAAATAATTCTGTTTCCAAAATAATTTGCAGGCTTGTAATAAATTATTAAATATATCTACGTATTATGTAATTTGACAAATCTATTCTAATAAATAATAGCTGCCATTTCGACAAAGAAATAAATATATAATTAACTTCAACAAAATATAAAAAATGGTGTCTGTGAATGGAGAAAGAGATAGTAATCTTGAAAAGTCAAGCGAATCCAAAAGGTCGAATGGGAAAATAAATTTTCCTCATGACTAACAAATATACATAAGATGATGGCTAATAGAGAAGTATATCTAGATTATAATTAGCTTCAAAGAATCTGACAATTCGAAAAACCAACCTTATTATTATATTAAAATAAACAACAAACCAATAAAGATTTATGAATCATTCAAATATATCCTGTTCTTATTATAAGGAAGTGAGAAGACTCATTTCAAACAGGGTCGAGAAATAAGAGATGAAATATATAGAGATATCTCATTGAATCAGAGACGCCGAGTGGCAAGTAATAGATAATTTTTGTACATTTCGTAGTAAAATAAAATTGTTTTGGATTACAATGAATATTAAAATACATAGGATCTTGATTAATTGACAATATTTGAATGATGAAGGTCGTGATTGACGAAAAGATTTTTTTTTATTTAATCTTCTGGCTGCAAAGTTCCTGCGAATCCTGATTATAGAGATATAATTTGATTAAACTTGAAATCAAACAAAATCAAAAATTTTGTAAACTATTCAAAAAAATTTAAATTCAAAAATTCAAAAAATTTAAAGAAGTATTGTATAGTATTTGAAACGGAGTGTAACTTAGTAATAAGTTGAATCTTTTCAATGTTTTGGAGAATTAATTATAATTTCTTCAATATCTGAACAAAAATCTGTTCTTTTGTTTTGGCAACTTTATGATTTATAGAGTCCGACCGAAACAAGATTTTCAACCGAAACCGAATATTCGGCCTCAACCTTAGTTTCGGCCGAAACCGTAACCGAAACCGAAACTTGTATTTCCTATAAAAATTTTAAAGTGAAACTTTTATTATATCGGTACGAATTTTTTGATTCTTCTATCAGCATGTCGTTTTGTAACGAGGTGACGTAAAAAGCCATGACGCTACAAGCCATGACGTCACTAATTGTGACGTCATGGCGACTCACACCAGGTTTTTTTTTACTACGCTACGGCATTTATACTTATTTAATCACAATATATTTTAATAAAATTTAAAATGACCATTCTCTATGATCTAATTAATTGAAAAATGATATTCCAGACTTCAGAAAGTTCTTTTGGGGGGGACGTCCCCCCACTAAAATTTATCTTTCACTCGATTTTAATAAAATTTAAAATGACCATTCTCTATGATCTAATTAATTGAAAAATGATATTCCAGACCTCAGAAAGTTCTATTGGGGGGACGTCCCCCCACTAAAATTTATCTTTCACTCGATTTTAATAAAATTTAAAATGACCATTCTCTATGATCTAATTAATTGAAAAATGATATTCCAGACCTCAGAAAGTTCTTTTGGGGGGACGTCCCCCCACTAAAATTTATCTTTCACTCGATTTTAATAAAATTTAAAATGACCATTCTCTATGATCTAATTAATTGAAAAATGATATTCCAGACTTCAGAAAGTTCTATTGGGGGGACGTCCCCCCACTAAAATTTATCTTTCACTCGATTTTAATAAAATTTAAAATGACCATTCTCTATGATCTAATTAATTGAAAAATGATATTCCAGACTTCAGAAAGTTCTATTGGGGGGGACGTCCCCCCACTAAAATTTATCTTTCACTCGATTTTAATAAAATTTAAAATGACCATTCTCTATGATCTAATTAATTGAAAAATGATATTCCAGACCTCAGAAAGTTCTATTGGGGGGACGTCCCCCCACTAAAATTTATCTTTCACTCGATTTTAATACAATTTAAAATGACCATTCTCTATGATCTAATTAATTGAAAAATGATATTCCAGACCTCAGAAAGTTCTATTGGGGGGACGTCCCCCCACTAAAATTTATCTTTCACTTGATTTTAATAAAATTTAAAATTACCATTCTCTATGATCTAATTAATTGAAAAATGATATTCCAGACTTCAGAAAGTTCTATTGGGGGGGACGTCCCCCCACTAAAATTTATCTTTCACTCGATTTTAATAAAATTTAAAATGACCATTCTCTATGATCTAATTAATTGAAAAATGATATTCCAGACTTCAGAAAGTTCTTTTGGGGGGACGTCCCCCACTAAAATTTATCTTTCACTCGATTTTAATAAAATTTAAAATGACCATTCTCTATGATCTAATTAATTGAAAAATGATATTCCAGACTTCAGAAAGTTCTTTTGGGGGACGTCCCCCCACTAAAATTTATCTTTCACTCGATTTTAATAAAATTTAAAATGACCATTCTCTATGATCTAATTAATTGAAAAATGATATTCCAGACCTCAGAAAGTTCTATTGGGGGGACGTCCCCCCCCACTAAAATTTATCTTTCACTCGATTTTAATAAAATTTAAAATGACCATTCTCTATGATCTAATTAATTGAAAAATGATATTCCAGACCTCAGAAAGTTCTATTGGGGGGGGACGTCCCCCCACTAAAATCTATCTTTCACTCGATTTTAATAAAATTTAAAATGACAAAATTTATCTTTCACTCGATTTTAATAAAATTTATACCTGCTCTACCTAATCCTGATAATAGTGAGATATATTAAATTGTAGGAAATATATGTTAAGTCAAGTCAAATAGATTTCAGATTTTAAAAAGAAATTTTTTAAATTGATAGAATGTAATTTTTAAAATATTGAATTAAGGTTGTTCGGATAGTACATCGTAAGTCATAATAGAATCTAAATTTTTTTTTAAATAAAATTAAAAATTTGAATGCCAAAATTGCTTATTATAATTTAGTCGTGACCTATCATAGTTTATAATTGGATTAAGTTAATAATTTAATTACCAAAAATAATAAATGAATGACTTTTGACTTGAGCAGTATTTCACGTAATATAGAACTGGCAACATTGCATTCATCAACTATCTATTTTAAATCTTAAACGCCTTAAATTTTATTTTATTTAATATATTACAATGTTTAATGCAAATCAGTTTAAACACAATGGACGATTTGCGAGAAAAAATATTGTAAAATTGAAAAAAAAATGTATCTGACATAGAGATCAGACACTTATGTTATGCGACGTTGCCAGGCTGGTCTGACTCTCGAGAATTCATTATTTTTAAATATTAGCGACTGTCATTTTGGAGAATTTTTTGACTTTCTTGTTAAAATATCTTTAAAAGCGGTCGGCAGAAACTTTTGATTTTATTTTTAACATATTCCTCGGAAGTGAATTAATAAAATGTAAGTTTTTTTGTTTTTGTATCTATTGCAGAGGTGGCTATATAATTCGATATGTGTGCGTTTCGTCGTTATTCCCCATAGGCTACATGTTAAATTTCAATTTTTTAAAAATTAATTACACGATAACCCTG
The DNA here is from genome assembly GCA_023213315.1 of Euborellia annulipes. Taxonomy (NCBI): domain Eukaryota; kingdom Metazoa; phylum Arthropoda; class Insecta; order Dermaptera; family Anisolabididae; genus Euborellia; species Euborellia annulipes. Next base: position 18,845 of record JAKCPI010003431.1, read on the forward strand.
TGTCAGATCTGCTTCAAAATTTTATTTTATACGTATTTGATAGTGATTAATAACATATTAAAAAATTAGCTTTTAATCAAGGAAAGTGCTTTAATGTCCGAACAACCTTAAGAAATATTTTCAAGTTTTATTTATGCAAAAAATATTTCTTAATATAATTGGATTTATTTTTTAAATTGAAACTTTTATATTTACATTTTTGAAAATTATTTATATGTGAGTAAGCATATAATAGTAATATTAGTATAGTACACGTGTATTGATGTAAATGTTGTTGTTCACTTGATCGTGATGGACAACAATACAGCTAGTGAGTCAAATAAACCGGTCGACGAGGAAACGAACAAGAATAGTGCGGAAATTTCCGACGATGAATTAATTTTACGCCGCAAGAGACAGATTGCCGAGAGAGTTCGTGCTTGTAGGGAAAGGAAAAAAAAGGCTCTTGGTAAGTTAATTAAATGTTTATAGTGAATTTATTAGTGATGAGAAGTGGCTGTAGACTTTGTTAAGATTAAAAACGCTATTTTAATACTCTTAATCGAATAATTTTCTGAAAATTTTCAGTTAAACGCCTACGATCCGAAAAAAAAGTTTCACTTGCATCGTGGTTTCATAAAACCACACAATGATTTTTTTTTCATTTTACTTTTTTTTTTTTGAATTTTTTTTTCCCTCCCGTGAAAATCATTTTACCTTTTTTTAGGGAGACTAAAATTTTTTTCTCCCTCAAGAGCAAATTATTTGACCTTTTTTTTTTTTTTTGCATGCGAGTCTCATCCCATTTTTTCAGACTCTGGTTTCGGCCGGCCGAAAGGTTCGGCCACTTTTTGGCCGAAACCGAAACTACGGCCGAAAGCATGATTTTTGGCCGAAACTGGCCGAAACCGTAACCGAAACCGAATATTCGGTCGGTTCCTAATGATTTATGGTTAACTCCAGGCAGATCCTTTGAGTAGTCATAAGTCCTTTTGCTGTCCCCATTAACCTATTTGAAATCGAGGTTCTTCCTTAACATTTTAACACTTGTAATGCAACAAGAAAATATACTAAATTGGTGAAAAACTCTCGGGAATGGGAGATAGGACCTGATTCACGGTTTGCCAAGTCTACCGTGCAGTTGCCTGATTTTATAACAGAACTTATGTCCAGGAGATATTGTTGGTCTTTACTTAAAATTTTTCGATCGATATCTGGAGTCTCACAATCAATGTTTTGAAATTTTACAATGGGAAGGTTTTCACAATTTCTAAATTGTGAGCCAATAGAACCACTAAAAGATTTTGGGCCAGTCGTTTCGCCAACCAAAGCTTGAAAAGTGCTTAAACGGTAATTAATTAAAGTTCAAAAGGCAAACACCCCACTGGAGTGGTCTTTTAATTTCTCCGGTCATCGCCCGAACGCGCAGCCGTCATCCGTACTTGACGCTATAATACGTCATTTTTATATCCGTTGCGCTACCACAAATTAAAAAAATACAACACTTTCAATAATACATTGTCTTTGTATAACTCTAATATAATTGATTTTCACTATAGCTTTTAAATATTCAGCTGTTTGGATACTTTTAAAAAAATCATAAAATTCTGTGATTTTTGTGAAATCTCAAAATTTCAAGTGTAATGCGTGCGCTAGCTGGAGGTTAGGTATAACTTTTGTTTCTTTGTTGCATTTTGATTGCCTATCATGAAAGCAAGCTTTTTCAGTATAGCGTGAAGAAAAAACAAGTTTTTTTTTCAGCCCGCCCTAATAGATATATTTGTATTGGAAAATTTGAACCTGACAAAGGAGGTCACGCGTCAAGAGTTAAAGAATTGCGTCAAATTTGGCCAACAATTTAAGACAGGGGGGTAGAGGAAAATACTGCAAAAATCTTTTGCACTAGTTCGTATAGGATAAAGGAAACCAATTACCTTGGACGCTCAAGGGCTGAACACTGTAATTTGCAATAATGATTAGTGTGAAAAAAAATTTTTTTTTTTTTTTCTTCACGCTATACTGAAAAAAACTTGCCTCAATGATAGATAATTAAAATGCAACAAAGAAAAAAGTTATACATAACCTCCAGCTAGCGCATTACACTCGAAGTTTTGAGATTTCACAAAAATCACAGAATTTTATGATTTTTTTAAAAGTATCCAAACAGCTGAATATTTAAAAGCTATAGTGAAAATCAATTATATTAGAGTTATACAAAGACAATGAATTATTGAAAGTGTTGTATTTTTTTAATTTGGCTAAAATAATTTTTAACAATTAGCGGTTAATAAAATTAGAATTAATAAATTTATCGCCCTCGGGGCATGGCGTAGAGGTTAGCGTGTTTTCCTCCTATTCCACCCGACGCGGGGGGGGCCCCCCGGCGGTCCGAGGATTTTTTTTTATTCGATTGGATACAAAATAGATTAATTAAAAAAGCCTGCCCCCCTAATAAAAAAATTTTTTATAAAAAGATTGAAAAAAAAATTTTTTTTGGGCGGGCGGGGCAGAAGAAGGGATGGGGGGGGGGGGGGGGGGGGGGAGGGGGAAAGGGGAAAAGGTTTTTTTTTTTTTAAAAAAAAAAAAAAAAAAAATAAATTTATCCATGCGCATAAAAGCAATAATAATGCGAAAAAAATGTATTTCAGTTGAAATGGCTACTAATCAATTAAAATAAATAGGGTCTAAATAGCCTCGGGTGCCGAAAAAGATTTAAAATAAATAAAAAATATATTGATAAATAGATGTAGAGATTTTATAAAAAACATATTTTTTATTACTAAAATTTATATTTACTACTCAAACTAGGTAGTAATCTTAAAAAATTGAGATAGGGGGAAAAAATTAATTAAATTGAGTATAATTATAAATACAGTAGTATGGCAATATATTTCATAAAATAATAAATTGAGATTATAGGTTTATTAATAAAGTGGATTTATAAATTCATATCATTAATATGATTATTAATAATATTCAATGATATGTTTTGACATTTATCAGACCTCAGGATTAATATTTTTTTATTAATAAAAAGGTTTATATTTCGCTGTCAATTATTTTAGAAATAAATTAGCGTCAAATATTGGACATTTATGAATGATTGAACAAATGAAATGTATTATCAGGAGTAGATAGAAATGGAGAAAGGGCTGGCACTCGAGAAATATAGAATTTAATTTTTACTTTCTCTTATCGTATATACCGAAAAGTGAAAAGCGGGTGGGCCATTAGTGCGTGGACGGAAGATTGTGGGCTTATTAACGGACATTTTTAAAATTTGTTGATCGCACATAATGTGGGGCCTTTAGGGCTACAAATTAAAAAATATTTTTGTTCCAATTGCACCTCATATACAGGGTGGTCCATATCAAAGTTATGTTTTTTTAAATGGAACGCCCTGTATATTATTGCATATTTGGATTCTACGGCCAATTTTAGTATGAGTTTATGTCATGCAATGTATTCCAAACCAAACCGTTTAGCCGCAAATCGGGCTTTAGTGAAAAAACTGCTGTCTGGAAAAATTAAATATCTCGCGAACCATAAGACTTAGGGGACTGTTCTTTTGTGAGGTTATTAACCATGAAATGTACTAATGTAGGCCAGATGGGGAACCCGGAATTATTCTTATGTTGGGAGAAATGGCCATGCTAATTTGGAAAATTTCAATCATGGATAACTTCATTTTTTCAAATGGAACATGCTACTTTTTTTATGCCATGGGACGTGAAATTCAATTATCTTTCAGCTGATATAAGGTTGTCTATATCTATCTTTGGTAGTTTTCTTTTTATTCCAAAATATCTATAACGAATAAAAAATTTTTTTATTATAGACAAAATAATTTTTAAAAAATCCAAACGCAAAACAAAATTGTAATAAATACAAAAGATATGCTAAATATTCGAAAATGTATTTAAACTTCATTTAAAATCATTTATTTGAACTTCTCGAAAAAGAAATTAAGTTATGTTCAGGTTAGGAGGTGCGCCATCTTGTTGACAAATCATAACCCGAATTTGAGCAAGCAGGACTTCTTTGAGAAGTTGTAATAAATGATTTTAAGGGAAATTTAAAGACTTTTTCGAATATTTAGCATAATTTGTCCATTTATTACAATTTTGTTTTGCGTTTGGATTTTTTTAAAAATTATTTTGTCTATAATAAAAAATTTTTTTTATTCGTTATCAGATATTTTGGAATAAAAAGAAAACTACCAAAGATAGATATAGACAACCTTATATCAGCTGAAAGATAATTGAATTTCACGTCCCATGGCATAAAAAAAGTAGCATGTTCCATTTGAAAAATGAAGTTATCCATGATTGAAATTTTCCAAATTGGCATGGCCATTTCTCCCAACATAAGAATAATTCCGGGTTCCCCATCTGGCCTACATTAGTACATTTCATGGTTAATAACCTCACAAAAGAACAGTCCCCTAAGTCTTATGGTTCGCGAGATATTTAATTTTTTCCAGACAGCAGTTTTTTCACTAAAGCCCGATTTGCGGCTAAACGGTTTGGTTTGGAATACATTGCATGACATAAACTCATACTAAAATTGTCCGTAGAATCCAAATATGCAATAATATACAGGGCGTTCCATTTAAAAACATAACTTTGATATGGACCACCCTGTATATGAGGTGCAATTGGAACAAAAATATTTTTAATTTGTAGCCCTAAAGGCCCCACATTATGTGCGATCAACAAATTTTAAAATGTCCGTTAATAAGCCCACAATCTTCCGTCCACGCACTAATGGCCCACCCGGTATATAATAATATATAGAGGAAAGTATTGCAATCATGTCAAAAATTCGATGTCGGATTGAAATTTTATATTTAAGTTAGGTAGGCTCTACTGTACAGTGAGGGACAATATTAAGTCCCACCCATGCGTTTTTTACTTGTGATTATTTCATTGATTTTTTTTTTTTTATATAAAATAAAATTCTTAGGCCCGCGGGGCGGGTGTAGAGGTTAGCGTGCTAACCTCATATACCAAACGTCGCGGGTTCGGACCCCAGGTAGTCCGATGATTTTATTTAAGCCATCTGGATACTAGATGGCTTAAATAAAAATGCCTGGACCCCCTAATATATATAAATTTATAAATAACGGTTATCGTAAATGTCTTATATGGCCTGAGCTGCCGAAAAGACAGTGTGAATGTGTGTGTGAGTGTGAGTGTGAATGAGAAAAAGTAGCGAATGTTTTTTTTAAAAAAAAAAAAAAAAAAAAAAAAAAAAAAAAAAAAAAAATTCTTTATGTTGAATATATTCTTCTATTTCTGACGTGTACATGATGAAAGGTAGGTTAATTAAATTTAAAAATTAATTAAGACGTCAGATATTTAATATAATATGATATTTAATCTCTTGGCGATCGATTTCGCTCCAATGATTGTGTTTACATTTCAAAAATTAATTAGGCCTACTTGGAGTATATTTTAGATGCTCTTTAAAAAGTAGGATATATCAGTAAAATTTTTCGTGAAAATTGTTTGAAGTACACTTATTTCATCCAGACCGGTTCTTCCTTCCATAGAACCAATGTTAAATCCCTATGGGGATTTGCATGTTAAGTTCGATTTCGAAAGGGGGGTCCCCTTTAAAACTTTATACAGATTTAAAAAAGATTTTTCCAATTTTTATGCAATTTTATATTTATTTAGAATTCTTGCAGTGGTTTTCAAACTCTATGTTACAACGCCTCCCTTAAAAAATGTAATTGTATGTAGCTAATATTCGGACCTACCTAGGGAGGCGCACCACACAGTTTGGAAAACACTGCTCTATTATGTATAAAATATCCAAATATGAGATTAAAATTTTGAAAAATAACCATGGTTTGTAGCGTGCCTACCTCCTATAACAAACGTCGCGGGTTCGGACCCAGGCAGTCCGAAGATTTTATTTAAGCCATTTGGATACCAGATGGCTTAAATAGAAATGCCTGAACCCCAAATACATTTATTAATTACAACGGTTATCGTATAAAGTCTTAAATGGCCAGAGTTGCCGAAAAGACTGTGTGAATGTGTGTGTGAGTGTGAGTGTGAATGAGAAAAAGTGTGAATGTTTTTTATATAAAAAAAAAACCATCGTTTGCTTCAAGCAGTCAACATTTAAACAGACTCTATGAAAATTTTGAATCAAAAAGACTTATTTACATATGAAATGCAAGTGGTTTTTCAAAATATATTAATAAATTTAAGATTGATTTTTTTTTATTTGAAACCCTTAAAAGAAAGTCATGGCAAAAAATTGTACTACACTTTATTTATTGATATTTTTTAAATAATTTATTTAATGAATAATAGCTGTTGCACGTCATCCAAAAAATAAGGCCAAGATTTTTGATACCCTCTTTTAGGGAGATGAGTATTTTACGCCCTCGTCAAATTTCATATCAATTAAATATAAAAGAAGTATAATAGGCCTAAATTCACATTTCAGCATCGGAAGAATCTTACGGTCCGTCGATAACGGTATACAAAAAAGTAATTATCAAGCCGTCACAAGTTTGTTGTTAAAATAATTAAACAACTAGCCGCGTCGCCCGCCGTCGGCGGGCTTCGCGCTTGCCGGGGGCTCGCCCCCTGGACCCCCTCCAGCTGGCTCGGGCCCGCCTGCGGCGGACCCTCGCCTTTTCTTAATTATGAGAACCCGAGGCGCCCGCCTTTGCATCTAGACGGGGGCTTCGCCCCTGGACCCCCAGCAGCTGGCTCGGGCCGCCTGCGGCGGACCCTCGCCTTTGCTTCTTCTAATGAAAGAAAAGAATTACTACCTATTCCAAACCAGTGCCTGCTTGAGGATTTGTTTACATTCATGGAATACACAAATGAAAAGAATACTTAAATATTTCTCTATACATTTCCTATGGGAGAAATCGTAACTTTAAAAATTAATAACTCAAAAAGTTATGGGAATTTCGGGATGAAAATAATTTTCCTGTAATCCCAAGAAGATCCTCTTATGTATAAAATTTCATTCAAAATTCCAACGGGAAGTTGCCTAAATAGAGCGTGACAGACAGACAGACGGACAGACAGACAGACAGACAGACAGACGGACATTAGTGAATTATATATATAGATATTCTTATTTAGCCTAAGCCTTCTTTTCCCCACTTAAAGTAAAAAAATCACATTCATGTCATTATTATTATTTTTCCAACAAAAACTTTCTTTTTTCTCTCCTTCTCTAAGCTCTCAAAATGAATAACATACAAGATGATTTGAAAAAAAATACAGAGAGGAAAAATATTTATTTTAATTAAAGCCATTGAGCTGTTCTTTTATTTATATTATTTTTGAAAATATTTATTATAGGTGACAGGCTGATCAGAAGAGAAAAACAAATCCTGTGAGCGGAGATAATGTACGTCAAAAAATTCTTTTTTTTTTTAATGAAAATATTGTGAATTGTTGCCTTTGGCAATACCAGCAGCTAGTTAGTGGCTCTATGAGGATTACTTATTAAGTTGCCGAAAAGACTGTGTGAATGTGAGGGAGGGAAAAAGTGTGTGTGTTTTTTTTTTTTTTTTAAATAAAAATAAATTCTTCTGGACGATGTTATGCACGGAGGGACCAAGCGCCATTAATCTAAATCTGAGATAAGGGGGGCATTTCATTTGCACAAACAAAACCAATGACAATGAATTTTTTTTCTTGTTTTATATAAAAAAATATGGTGTGACTGGTCGCACTGCACACAACTTTCTCTTACCCTTTGGCAAGAGAAGGTTGTCACACCAGATTTTTTGTGTCGTCTTATATTTAGGTTCCGAGAGTATGGTATATTTGAATTCAAGATGTAAAATTTATAAGTATGGGAAAATATTTATATTTTGTTACCATGGCAACCAACTATTTCTCCTATCTTTTGAGTGAAGTTCTAGAGAAAAGTGGTCTTCATAAGATTTCAATGGCAAAATGAGAATATACATTTTAAAGAGCATCTAAAAAAATAATTGATTTTTGAATTTCAATCAAAATCGTTGGAGCAAATTTTGAGAAAATAGAAAAAAAAACTGAAAAACTACATCAGTAAAGTACTAGTTGAATATTTGACGATGCTAAACAAAAGTAAAGTACTAGTACTTTTTGGCCGATTTTGTTTAAAAGCTTATTTTCACGCTCCGCGGGAGTCTGACTTAAATATAAAATTTCAGCCTCATAACTCAATTATTGTACTACAGTAGTAGTTGTTATAGTCACTTATTCAAACGATTATAATAAAGATAGAATAGGGATGGAAGGGAAAGTTTGTGCTCTATTAATATTTTTCTAATTTATCATTCATTATACAACATCCTAGAGTTCATTTGAACGAAGATAAGAATAATGGCTTAAAATATAGTTTGAGAAGCGGTAGGGTTCGAAATTTCGTAAAGTAGGGGGATTTAATTTTAATGCCAAACATATTGTAGTCTATAATATTGTTTGTAGATGGCCATAAGGAGAATCAATTTTATTTTGACGACCGTCGACCAAAAATAAATAATTTTACATAGACTATTATCCGTTTATTTGTAGATATTTCGATCTTAGTGATATGGAACTATTCTCAGTACAATAAACGGATCTTTTCAAATTTTACCCATCCAATATGACACTATAGGTGAGCATTCCATGAATGCAATTTTTATAAAATTGTCATATTGGATGGGTAAAATTAACGATTTGCAAAACATCTTTTGATTGTACTGAAAATGATTCCATATCACAGGGATCGAAATATCTACAAATAAACGGATAATACGCAAAATTATTTATTTTTGGCCGACGGACCTTAAAATAAAATTGATATTGTATAATAGTTTTGGTTTATTTCATTTGAATCTTTAGAGATAGAAATTAAATGCAAGTTCTCCCTCCCTCCCCCTATGACCGAGAGGTTAGAGATGTAAACAAACGTCAATATTGATAACCTAAAAGTCAAGTGAATTTAAAAAAATGGCTACAATTCCTTTGATTGTTTAAAATTTTCTTTCCGCCAACGGTTCGAGAGGTATGATTATCATAAGGACAAATCAACTCAAATAATTATAATTTCATTCGATATTAGGCTGTAAGTAGAATAAGCACCTAGCTTATATCAAAAGTATGTATGTAGATCATCCAGATACCACGGAATGGAATATGTGCTCTGTAGCCATTTTATTTTAATATTAATAAGAGGGATATGAAATGAGAGATGCAGCTAAGGTTTTTTCTGTTTTTATTTATTCAATTCGCACAGCTGACTTTTCGGTCTCGTGTTTGAACCATCTTCAGAGCTGGCGAAAAGTCATTATGAAAGTGTCATAGTCGATTTTATACATTGTTGAACAAACTTGTATACAATAAATATATACACAGTATGCGATGATCAGTTACATAAAATGTACATATACCTAGTCATCGCATACTGAGCATATATTTATTGTATACAAGTTTGTTCAACAATGTATAAAATCCACTATGACACTTTCATAATGACTTTTCGCCAGCTCTGAAGATGGTCCAAACACGGGATCAAAACGTCAGCTGTGCAAATTAAATAAATTAAAAAAAAATCATAGCTCCATCCAAGAGCGGATCCAGAGGTGTTTCTAAAATAAATTTATTTTCGAAAAAAAAAAGTATTTTTTTCAAATCTCGGGGGGGGGGGGTAATTACCTCCTTTACCCCCCCTCCTTGTATCCGCCCTTGGCTGCATCTCTCATTTCATATCCCTTTTATTAATAATATAACATCACATATATAAATTCCTTTGCTTAACATTTTATTTTATTTCAACTTGATTTTTTTCTTGTGTCCGATGGAGGGGGAAGGGGTCAGGATATTGGGAACGCAACTGATTAAGCTTTATGCTTTATTCAATAAAAGATAAAATATCAATGAGTTATTATGCTTATTATACATGATTATTCTAATATAGTATTGATTTTTATTATTATAAAAATTGTTTAATTAAAAAAAAAAAAAAAAAATATTAGTAAATATCCTGTAATTAACAAGATTTTATTTAATGATATTTAAAAAAAAAGCTCAAATGAAGATTCCAATGAAATGAACACCAACCCTTCCTCGTATCAGTTAGAACGCAACCAAAGAATTTAATTAAAAAACAGCCACTCGCTGTATAATCAAATACAGCCACTTGAATGGATATTTTATTCTAATGTTCGAAATCAATGTATTTAACTTGACGAGATTTTTCCTCAGAAGTTATATCGATAACCTTAATTTAATTCTAATTAAAAACATAGAGAGCCTAAATTGCTGTGTCAGGATTGTAACCGGATTCAATAGAGGGGTGGGAGAGATGGGATGAGAAAAATCATGACTAAACTCTTCCTTGCTTAAATTTTTATCTATCAGATAAGGTTTTTATGACTAACTGACCGAAAGCGATATGGTTAAACTTAATTAATAGTGAGAATATATAGACGGGATTTGAATATTAGGACAACCGAGAAAAAAATGCCTAAAGATATGATTCAATTAATCGATAGGTGATCTCGGACCGAGATAATTATCCATTTAATATATTATATGGCATAATGGAATATTGTTCCGAGAGCTCTAATTTGATTTTAAATTTTTTTCTCTAATAAATTTAAACTAATTAAATTAGAGGAGATCATCTTTTTTCATATGTTTGGTGATAATTATTCTAGTGGTCCTATTCTATTTACTGTAATTCAATATGATGAGAGAGGTATGGCAATTCATCCGAATTTTACAAATGACAAATTGGACAGCTCTTCCGCAGATAAACGAGAAGTTTCGTGGAAAGGTTGTCAAAAGTCAAAAAATGTAACGAAAAATGTAAAAGATCCCGTAAATAAATTAAATTGAATTGAATCGGTCTGCTAGGCGAGCAAGGAGTAAAAAAATTCGATTTCCTAAAAAAAGGTAAAATAAATAAATAA
>JAKCPI010003433.1:0-44483 GCA_023213315.1 Euborellia annulipes
GGTCAAAGTTTTGAATAGAAACCCTTCTTTCACCAAATATCCGCCATTTCTGTTTTTAACCAATTTATATTAAAAGGTTGACTGATTCAATTACAATGTAGATAACTTATATAGCTGTGATGCATTTTCCACTAAAATCATTAATTTAAAATTCTAGTTTGGAGGAAAAATTTTAAATTTTAAACGAATAAATTGATCAAACTGATTCCCCCCCCCCCCTAAATTAGAATTTTAAATTTCCAAAAATCCAACTCAATTGTCCAACGATTGTAGAGATATAAATTTTTTAGCAAAAAATAAAATGGTTGATATCTGGCTTGGTAAACGAGGTTAGCACGCTAACCTCTACGCCAAGCCCCGAGGGCTGATATATTAGAATTCAAGATATAAAATTTATAAACATGGGAAAATATTTATATTTTGTTACTATGCCAACCATTTCTCCTTTCTTATGAAGTACAAGAGTAAAGTGTGCTTCAAAAGATTTCAACGGCAAAATGAGAATATACATTTTAAAGAGCATGTAAAAAATAATTTTGAATTTTAATCAAAATCGTTGAAGCGAATTTTGAGAAAAAGTACATCATTAAAGTACAAGTACTTTTTGGCAGATTCCGTTTAAAAGCTTATTTTCACGCTCCTCGAGGGTGTCTAACTTAAATATAAAATTTCAGCGTAATAGCTCAATTCCTTCATGCTTAAAATTGAACACAGACGAACAGACATACAGACAGACTATGTCGCGAAAACCACTTTTTCGGATTCCGGGGACATCAAAACGTGTATATCCATCAAAATCTCGACATCGAATTTTTGACATGAATCCAAAACTTTCCCTATATATTAACATATTATCTACATATAGAGGTAAGAGAAAGTAAAAACTTTACAAAGTAGGAAATGGAAAAGAATCATTTATATTCTCTCCATTTATTTATTTATTTAATAATTTATCTTTAAAAACTGTTCTAGTTTAATAAAGAGTAAATATTATTTTACCAAATATTTATACAATAGATTCATAAAGAATAATACTTCATATTATGTAAATGGCCGGGAGCATCCCCAGAAAGAGCAGCTAGGTAAAAAATAAATATTTTTGACCGCTAGTCACGCTCATCATCAGGGCAAACAAAATTGTTGGAGATATTGATCAAAATAAATAAATATCTATATTTCTAGAAACGTCAAAATAGAAAATTTCAAAAGTCGCGGGTTCGGACCCCAGGCAGTCCGATGATTTTTTTAAGCCATTTGGATACCAAATGGCTTAAATAAGAATGCCTGGACCCCAAATAAATATATATTAATTAAATAACGGTTATCGTAAAAGTCTTAAATGGTCTAAGTTGCCGAAAAGACTGTATGAAGTGAGAGTGAATGAGAAAAAAGTGTGAGTGTTAAAAAAAAAAAAATTCTAATATATCTGTGGAAACTAAATATATATCGACACAAAGATTCTGGTGTGACAAGTACAGAACACAACTTTCTTAAGGTAAGACTGAAGGTAAGAGAAAGTTGTGTGCTGTGCGACAGTCACACCAGATTTATTACAGGCTGTTGCTACAGACCTATATGCTAAATAGGTTAAATAAATAAATGTATAAAATTTTATAGTGATCAAAAGAGAATTTAATTTGAACTAATTAATTAAAATTTAAGTCAAATAAACTTTAATTTCATTTCTCATTTAATAAGTTGAAATTTTCCATATCTTTATTTGTAAGAGAGCGAGGAGTGGGGTGGGGGTGAGGGGGTGAGGAGTGGGGGGCAAAGAGTTATCAGTGGCGTATTTAAGTCAAAACTTTTCTATTTTTAAATGTAAATTTATACAATTCGCTTATTTGACTGACAATTTTATTTGCACATAACCACATTTTCGCGAATATTTAATTAATCTTTTGGTTTTTGTGACTTGGTTGAAAATGAATTCCAGTTAAAATTTGTTACCCTCCCTATCATTTCCCGTTGTTTTTTATCACTCTATTCTAATTTTAATAAAAAAAAAAAAAAAAATCATTTTATTTAATTATTTGTAAATGTCAACTTTTTTTTTTTTAGATGAATATTTTATATTGGATTTTCGAAACAGGTTTAGTGAAAGAGCAGATTTGTGTTATGAGAATTTTCTTCTTTGTTAAACTCGAACATTTTATCTTTATAAACAAGACATATGAGACTATCAGCGCCAGAACGGCCTAACCCCGCATTTCACTTTCTTGGTTTTATGCCTTGGTATCTATTAAATTCATGAATTCCAGAGCAGTACTGTACTATTATATCATTAGAAGTACTGTACTACTCTGGAATTCACGATTTAATAGATTCTAAGGCATAAAACCAAAAAAGTGAATGTGGGTTAGGCCGTTCTGGCGCTGATGGCCTCATATCATATATGTAAAGAGGCTCAGTTTAAATAAATTATAAATGATTTAAAAGGCCATTTTTGAAAAAAGAATTGATAATAAAAATATTACTCTCTTTATTCTTCTGATACATACGAGAAAGTAATTGTGTAAGTTTTTCTTATTTATAAAATAAAAGGGGAGTGTTTGTTAGGTAATGTCGTCGTGTTCTGAAGGAGACATTAAGAATCCTTCTCAACGTCTTTGGAATAAATCTCCAATTATCCATATATTTAGACATTAATTAAAGTGATGAAAACGATGAATTAAAAAATAAAATTAGTAAAAAATTAAATTAACTTTTGGTAGAAGGGTCAAAAAAATATATTTAAAAAAAATCCCTTTTCAAAGCTTTTAGGCTTAATATTTTATCGGAATCTATCTTATTATATAGGGATTCTAAAGTTCAATCCTCTCAGCTGTATCAAAGTGGTAGAGATTTCGCCTCTTGTCCTGGAGAACAAAGGGTTCGCTTCCTGTTGAAGGATAAAAATTTATTTCATTGATTGTAAAATAATTGAAATATGAAATTCTAATATGTGAATTTAGATAATCTAAATTAAAAAAGTCAGTAGTCGCTGGGGACCAGATCTAGAGAATAGCGTGGGTATGGAAGTCATTCGAAGAGTAATTCTTTTCGTTTTTATCGACGTGAAACAGTAAAATAACAATTTCAATAAAACTACTGCCTCTGAATACAAGTCAGATTATCATGAAATTTTGACAGGTTTCGTTGAAAGGTTAACTCAATCCAGAAATCATATGGGTCTGTCAACAGTGGTACCATCTATGATTCAGTCAGGGAATCTATTGAGTGACGTATTATTGGTTTAAAATATTTATAGGCTCAAAGAAATTTGTTCAACAATTACATGCAAAACAAGGAATTGTAGCATTCAAATCAAAATTATGTATCCATTCATTCATCAATACAAAAAAAATTCTTTTGAAAATATATTATTCGCAATGAATAAAATATTTTTCTTTCGGTAGGTTGGTAATTTTTTCTTTTGAAAGATCCATTCATTTAGTTGAAGCAAATTATAATTGATAGGAAATACGTGATCATTAGTTGAATTTAATATCTCTCATTTATAATTTCATTGTGTAAGCTTAAAAAGTTTTCAGAATTTCAGAGATCTATGATAACTCATTTTCCAAGCTTTTGATCAAATGAGAGAGAAAGAGAAAGCATTAGGTGAAGAAGAATAAGAAAGAAAGAGAGAGAGACAAGCAAAATGAGGAAAATGGGCACGCAGCAGCCCTTTTCTGGTAAAAACTTTACGAAATGCATTTTGACATTATATTCTGAGAACAAAATAATAATATTTAGGAAGCTCTTTTGTTGGCGAGAAGGCTATTATTAGTTTTTTTTTTTCTTATTTAGAGATAACCTTAAAAAGAGAAATAAAATTGAAAATACAAAAAAGAGATTAAACTAATTCTTTTGCGAGAAAGATTTTATGAAAATAATTTTTCCTCGTAAAGGTTCAATTACAATGAGCGAATTTAGTGCGAATGACTGACAGAATGGAGAGGGAAGAAAAGAAGATTTTATAATGGAAGAACAGCTGAAGATAATACAATTTCCACCATCGTCTTTTTCACAATATGGGGTCGGCCAAGAGAAAGACGCGACCGAGAGACGAAACCAGCAAGCCCTTCGCACGGCCTGATCATGGGCGTATCTAGGAAATTTGACATTTTGCATGAGACCAGCCATCCTCAGGGGGGCCTGGAAGCCCCAAAGCCGGGGGGGGTCCGGAAAAGAAAAGTAATTTTTGAAAAATGGGGGAAAAAAAAATATTACTAATTACTGGACTTTCAACGATTATCGTTAACAACTCAAGCGAAAGTCGCCCGGAGCAAAACAGCTCATAAGAAATACAAAGAAAATAATCGTGAGAGTTGCACCGAGGAAAACGTAGCTTTAAGGGGCCCTTACACGATCAATCATACTGTCAGTATTTGAGCGGATTGGCGTTTTGATTGAACGTGTATGGGCAAGACGGAAGGACTGATGGCCGTTTTCTTTTTGTTTTTCATTGATACTTAGTGGTAGGGAACTAAGTTAATTTAGGTAAGAAGAAAAATTAGTGGCTTCCCTCAGTCGAATGAGCTAAAAAGAACTTGATTCTGACTGGAAGTCTAAATGATATGTGTAAAATTATACTTGAATGAAGAAAATACTGACGATCGGACTGATTCACTCAGACTGACAATCTGACTGATCGTGTAAGGGCTCCTTTAGGGTTAAAACCCTCTGTGTCCGTGCTTGGGAAGAAAAAGAAGATCTGGGAACGACTACTCAAATTTTATTGAAATAGAAAAAACGTTTAGTTGATTGATTGATTGATTGATTAGTTGTTCTGGGGCTTCTCTTTGCACTGCGACCTTCTAGATCAGATCTATTGTGCTGCCCCGTTCTAGGAATGGTTCGAATTCGGGTGATGTTTTACCCCTGAATTCCTATGTCCATCCCTCAGGCCCTAAGTGCCTGGAATTGGAGGGGATGTGTACTCCCTTTGCTCCAGCAGAGACGTTCGACTTTGGTTGAATTTTTCGGCAAGTTGGGTTCGAACTCGAGTGACATTTTACCTCGTATTACTAAGCCTCAGCTTATCCGATAAGCCACGCTCGCCTCAAACGTTTAGTTAGAACTGCCCAATAATCTGGGGAGGGAATTAGAGTAAAAAGATTTCGAGTTTTTCTTTTTAGTATTCATTTGTATATTTTTCGTGGATCTTTAAAATGAAATTATTTCTAGGTTAAATAGGAAAAATAATCCCTTTTAATAAATCTCAAGTAAAGTTAAAGTTTAATCTTTCTAATCTTTCTAATTGAATTTTCAGTTAAATAAAAAAAAGAGACAAACTTCGAAATCTAATTCCTTTATTTAATTAAATACTTCACTTGCTTTTTAAGATTTGGGCTTCCTTTCTTTTAAATTTATTTTAATCATCACTCCTCAGTAAAAATTTATTTCAATATATTCTTCTTCTTTCTTAGCCTTATTCCCGCAGTGCGGGATCGGCTGAATGGGTTTTTTGAGACCGGAAGAAATAGAACAGGCCGACCCGTCGAAAGGTCAGACGCCTGTTGAAAAAGGAAGAAGGAAGGAAGGGACAGACATGTAAAGAACAGAAGGACTGCCAGTCCCAGCTCGGGCAGCTCGTGGTCGCCGTCCACGTACCCACAAAATGTGGGCCCCTGAGCAATTTATTTCAATATATTGACTACCTTAAATAAAGACGTGTTAAAATTTTTTGGAATTTTCTTTCTTATTCCTTTATCTGGCTATGAGACGTGCCTTTGACTTTGACTACACTTTAGAGTTGAATTTTCTTTTTTAGGTTAGATTATTATTTATGTATTTTTTTGATATGTTTTGAAATGTTTATCAGTTCAGCTGCTAACCTAATAAACTATTTATTCTTAAATGAACTTTAAATGTTCCTATCGTTAATCCAGCGCAAAAGTTCATTTGATATTATCATCCCCATTTGATTTATAAATATCGTTTAAATCTTCGCCAACAGACTCGTCTTGTTTGTGTTGCGTCATGGTTTGTTTATTTGCTTTCAAACTCAACGTTTCTGACTCCCTAGAGGTGCAAAAACTCTCTTGGATCAAATAATAATTCAGTTATCAGAACAAACAAAGTCGGCTTTTATCTTTGCCTATTACTCATTACACAACGTCTTTTTATTTAATAAAGATCAACGGGAATTCATTTTGATTAAGAAAAAAAAGAGAGTTTTTGTAGGCCTATTTGACTAACAAAAGGAGGTTAGTTTTATTAAAGTAAATAATTTTTTCGAAGAAAAGAGAAAGCGTCATTTTATCTCACTTGGAAAAGATTATATTAATTATAATATGCGTATCATCAACATGGGCCCATACACTCACAGTTAAACTGCGCAGTTTTTCACGTGTGACGTCACTAACTGAGGAAACTGGGTAGTTCACGCAGGTTTTTGTGCAGGCCGGCGGCCAGTGCAACAGTTTCTACTTTTAAACAGATAAACTGCGCATTTTTCTCAGTTTATCGTTCAGTTTCTGCAGTTCTGCCTGTGTCGCTTGAATGTGTTGCCCACCGGTTTCATAATAATGAATAAAAAATATTTATTTTGGGTTTTATTGAGGCCTAGCATAATTTGCTAAATTAGAGGGACGTTTCTTGTATTGAGTATTCAAATCGCGGAAAAAAAACCGGCGGCATTCGAAATGATAATCGATCAATTGAAACCGTTGAAACCTGACGCGAATTGAGAGAGTGTTGTTTAAAAAAAGTAAAAATTTTTAACAATCCGCTTTTAACTTGTTAGAAAAAAAATTAAAAAAAGAAACGATTCTAAAAGATCGGAAGCGGGATTCAATACACACTGCTGGAAAAACAGAGAGAACTGGGAGCAAAATTGATGGGAAAACTGAAGTAGCCCATATACCTTCGTTTCAATGAACTACAGTTTTCAGATATTTGTACACAGGAAAGCTGCGTAGTTAAACTGTGTGTGTATCGGCCGCTTAACGATTGATTTTGTTTAAAGTTCATAAATCAACTATTTTTTAGATGCTCTTCAAAACATTTATCAGTAAGTTTTTTCGTTAAAATTGTTTAAAGTACTCTTTACAGATGTACTTTTTTCGAATTTCTCAAAATTCGCTGGATTTTAATTTCATAAATCTATTATTTTTTAGATGTTCTTTAAAAAGTATATTCATAAGTTTTTCCCAAAAACGTGTTTGAAGTACACTTAATTGATATAGTACTTCAGATTTTTGCTTTCTCTTATTTACACAAAAAGTGAATAAATAAGTACTCTTTGGAGTTTACAGCCAGTGATCCGCCCTAAGCTTTTGTGAGACAATATCGAATTGAGGTCATGTTTCTTCGTTCATGGTCAAATGGTCCTGAATTAAGCTACTATACTTTTAATTTTGAATTTGAAAGAGGGCCACTGTTTTTAAAAGTTTGCCTACCCCTGTTTTAATTGATTATCCCATTCTTAAAAATATCAAACCATAGACAATCCAAATGAGATATCCTGAAATTAATTTCTATAAATTATCTACAATTATATAATCTTTGAGTTTAATTTTATAAAGCTTTGTCTATTAATCTTCTCCAAAGCTAATAATAGCGCTGAACAGATTTGCAGGACAGAAATAAGCTCTTTATTTATAAAGATTATTATAGATTAAATATTGATTCATTTATAATAATAAAAAACACGCACGAATACCTTGCTTTATTTACTATTTTAAATACCGGTGCCCAAAAAGCCTCAACTCATGACTCAAACGTCAAATGAAAAATAATCTAAACCACTTTTACTATTATTTGTTTGATAAATAGTTTTTTAAAACCTTTATGAAAGCGTTTTCTAAGTGTTTTCTAAGTGCCAATTTTAAAAAATACAGCAAAATAAAATACTCACTATAAAACTTGAATACTAAAAAATAACAAAAAAAAATTGTTTTAAAATAAATAATGGTGATGTTCATGACATTAAAGTTTATTTAAAGTTGTTTAATATAAAAGAAAGAGAGAGAGAGATACGTAGCTATATAAATGTTTATTATTTTTTTTAATATCAAATTATTTTGAAATAATAAACAGTTTAATGGTCAATTGTAGAAATAATTCAAGCATGAAAATTTAATTTAAATTATTCAAATGAATTATTCTCTTTAAAGGAATATATTTATTTAAATGAATAATAGTTGGAAAAAAAAAACTTTCCGTGCAACAGGAAAAGATTTTATATATATATATCGACGCTCTCATTAGAAAAGTGTCCAACTCCACTTTTTTTTGAAAGAATTTTTTGTAACTTCTGTTGAAAAATATCATAAATCCTTATGCCCTGAAAATCAACTTTCTCGGAAGGAAATTCTGTTCTGTGTTAATCAAGGCAATTTTTATATTTATGCCCGAGACGCGCACCTTAACTCGTTATTAAAGTGCCTGAATTAGAAAGATTAACCAAAAGTCTAATATTGATAATAAAAAAAAAATAATTGGAATTTATGTTTACAAAATAAAAATTTAATAAAACAATATGAGTTGAAAAAATTCATTAATATACTGGTGGTAATTTCTCATTAAAGGATATACCGCAATTAAAGTAGACCTACTAAAACAATGCGAGTAAGCTACTTATTCTTTTTTAAGACATTTTTATTTTCTATTATATTGTTTTTGTTTGCTTGTTTTCCGCCGCTCTTTGTCTGACTGTCCTTCCCCCCCCCTCCTTTCCTGTGTGGAGTGTTATTTGCGCTACTGATTAGAAAAAAGACCAGCAAAATAAAAATCCCACCGACTCGTCTGTGTAGTTTATGCGACTAGAAATGAAAATATAAAAATAAATCATCCTAAATTTAAAAAAATCAAAACCATATATGATCAAATGACGTTTATTACACTCTTTGTAATGAACAGGTGTTCGGGATTTGACATTGTCAGGATACTACTTAAATTAAATATGGATTTAATCTATTTCGGAGCGATATAGTAAGTATAGATAGTAATTTTGTTAATAATATAACTCTCCAATGTAAATTGTCTGAACGCCGGGAGAATAGGCATCCAGTGATCTTGAAAAGCGATGCATGGGTGCGGAGGAAAGGCGACACCAGCAAAAACGACATGAGAGAGGAGCTCAGTTAGTGGGGGAGGAAGAGGCACAAAAACTAAAAGAAATCATAGAGTAGAGAGCAAATTATCCCCGGAGTGGTCTCAAGTTTGAGCAACCCAGCGCTACTGATATTTGTCTATGTATTTATTACTTTCTCTTACCTATATATATTAATATAGATATATTGAAAGATAAAATATTGTATTAATGTCAAAAAATTCAGTGTCGGGATGATGGATATACACGTTTTGAGGAAATCTGGGTCCAAAAAAGTGGGTCCCGCAAATGATCTGCTTCTTTGTGAATAAAATGACTTAAAAACTAAAAGAACTAGGAGGTTGAAATTTAATAGGAGAATTAAATCCAATTAAGTAACACAAGGTTTTGTGTTTCAATAATTGTTATAATTAAGTGTAGTACTTTAGTGATGTTCTTTTTTATTTTTCTCTGATTTTCTCAAAATTCGCTCTAACGATTTTGTTTAAAATTCAAAAATCATTTATTTTTTAAAGGTTCATTAAAATTCTCATTTTGCCCTCAAAATTGTTTGAAGCACAGTTTACTCTAGTACTTCATTGGAAAGATAGGAGAAATGGTTGCCATGGTAACAAAATATAGGTATATTTTACCCATGTTTATAAATTTTATTACATCTTGAATTGTAATATATCGGCGGAAACTAAACATGACGACACGAAAAATCTGGTGCGACAGTCACACCAGATTTTTGTCCTTGAAATTGTTTGAAGCACACTTTACTCTTGTCAGGGCGGAACTACGAGATTTTTAGGGGGGCAAAATTTAATTTGCCGCCTCATCCTTAAAATTTTCTATACAAAATTCATAAAATTTTACCTTTTTTTTAGTAAATCTTTCTTTAATGCCGCCCCCTGATATCGCCGCCCGGGGCACACCACCCACGCCCCTCCCTCCCCCCTAGATCCAGCCCTGACTCTTGTACTTCATAGGAAAAAGATTGGAGAAATGGTTGCCATGGTAATCAAATATATTTTCCCATTTTTATAAATTTTACATCTTGAATTCTAATGTACCGTACCACCGGAAACAAAATATATTTCGACACAAAAAATCTGGTAGGACATGCACAGAACACAACATCCAAAGATAAGAGAAAGTTGTGTGCAGTGTAAACAGTCACACCAGATTTTTAATCTTTATTTAAAAATTTATCTTTTTCGGCTATTGGGAATAAATTTTAATTATATGATTATTATAAAAGAAAATAAATTTGAAGTCCTTCTTTTTTAAGCCAAATAACTTGCATTTATTAGACGAATTGAGGACGTTTCGGCTGCAACTGCAGGTTTTCATTAGCCAGGCTTGTTTAGTGAAATATTTGTAATTATGAGGAGTTTAAAAATAAATGTTGTATGTTTCTGTTTAAGCCTCCTTTAATAATAATAATAATAAAACTCTTGTTTTAATTCTTAATAAGACAACGCTATTTGCAAATGAAAAACTCAAGAATCTTTCAAGTTCCCTTGTGAAAATACTTGGGTTTTTATTAATTATTAATACAATCAGACAAGTTTTAATTTGAATAATTTTAAAGAGACGAAAGGACATAAAAAGTTTCACTTGCACAGTTTGTTTATATATTCGTAATAATGATTTCAACGCTCAGGTCATGAACGTATTTTATCATTTCACACAAAATGATAAACAAGCTGAAGCGACCAAGTTTTATAGGCACAGATATGTCATAAAGGTTTGATTAAAATAATCAAATTATTTCTATAATTTCACACGAAAAGCAACAACCCTTGAGTGAGAGAGAGCCCAAATTTAATGATAATCATCATTCAACTTTGATGAAGCTGACAATCAAATTTTCATAGCCATTATTATTCTACAATATTTCACTCTGGTATATAGATTTCTCTTAAAAGAATTGCAAATTATTTTTTAATTAAATCAAATTAGCATCTCTCTTTTTCGTTTGCTTTTTAATCTCGTTAAAAAAGATAAAATAATTGCACAATAGAATAAAAAAAAAAAAAAATAAAATAATCACGTCAGGTTCGTTGTTGTTTAGCAATGTTATTGACCTAAAATTGTAAATAATAAAAACTGATGTGACTCGCAATATCTCGTATATTATAAAAGATAAAATATCCATTAATCATAATGCGTGATATTTTATAAGCGTGTAGATTTTAATTAATTATTTATTATTTTAATAAATTAGAGAAAAACCTGTCATATCCAATATCAATTTTAAAGCTATAAATTTGTTATATTATTAAACAAGAAATTATTAGAAAAAAATCTGGTGTGACTGGCGCACAGCACACAACTTTCTCTTACCTTCGGTAATCGAAAGTTGTGCACTGTGCTTGTCACACCAGATTTTTCGTGTCGACATGTATTTAGTTTCCGACAGTAGGGTACAATTGAATTCAAGATGTAAAATTTATAAGTATGGGAAAATATTTATATTTTGTTACCATGGCAACCATTTCTCCTATCCTTCCCTATGAAATACAAGAGTAAAGTGGTCTTCAGAAGATTTCAATCGCAAAATGAGAATATACATTTTAAAGAGCATCTAAAAAATCATTGATTTTTGAATTTTAAAAAAAATCGTTGGAGCAAATTTTGAGAAAATCGAAAAAAACTGAAAAAGTACATCAGTAAAGTACTAGTACTCTTTGGCCGATTTTGATTAAAAGCTTATTTTTCCGGTCCCGGGGGGTGTTTAACTTAAATATAAAATTTCAACCTCATAGCTCAATTCCTTCATGCTTAAAATTGAACACACACACACACACCCACACACCCACACACCCACACACAGACAGACCATGTCGCGAAAACCACTTTTTTGGATTCAGGGGACCTCAAAATGTGAAGATCCATCAAAATCTCGACATCGAATTTTTGACATGAATCCAATACTTTCTCTCTATATATATATTACATATATACATAGGTAAGAGAAAGTAAAAATCTGGTATGACTAGGGATACGGTATCGAAAAAAAGTATCGATACTTGTACTTGGTATCGTATCGAAAGGAAAGTATCGATACCAGAAAGTATCGGATGAAAAGTATCGATACCACCAAGTATCGAGTATTTTTTGAAGTATGAGTATTTTTCCTTTTTTTAAATTTTTTTCGGCATCTTAGGCTCCTGACGTAGTTCAAAGGGCCCAACGGAAGATCAATGGGGTGCGCCATTTTCCCCAAAGTAATGAACACCAGGAGGACGGGGCTTTCTCAACCAAAATACGGATTTCGCCAAAATAAAAGTCTGTCCATTTTCACTGGTCGACAAAAATGGACTTTTTTTCATTCACAAGAATAAAGATATAGATATGAGATTCTAGAAATATTTTTCATAAATTCAAATATAATTTCAGTTTTTCCCCATCAGGCACACTTTTAGAGATATATAGAAAAATAAATTTTAATAGAAAAAGTGCTCTAAACTGGCTCTTATTTTGAAATTTCAAGATTTTTTTAAGACGACACTCATTAAAAATATGCAGGTAGTTTTAATACATATAAAGTTTCAGTCCATTAATTTAGACGTGCCACAAATGGCTTAAAATTTAGAAAAATCGAGTTTTTTAAGTTTTTAAAAATCTTGAAAATTCAAAATAAGAGCCGTTTTAGAGTATATTTTCTATTAAAATTTATTTTTCTCTATATCTCTAAAACTGTGCCTGATGGAAAAATTCTAACAATTAAAATATTTGTATAACGTTTAAAGTCTGTCTATATGGATGGCCTAAAATGGTGAAAAAACTTAAAAAACAAAATTATATATGGATGAGTACTACTCATTCGATACCGGCAATCAAGTACTCATATGAGTAAAGTATCGAAAGAAAAGTATCGAGTAAAAAAAGTACTAGTATCGAAACAAAAGTATCGATACCAGGAAGTATCGAGTATTTTTTCGTGTCCCTAGGTATGACTGGTCGCACAGCTCACAACTTTCTCTTACCTTCAGTAATCGAAAGTTGTGTTCTGTGCTTGTCACATGTGTCGACATATATTTAGTTTTCGCACTGACGTTTCGACTTGGTTTAAAGTCATCTTCGAAGCTGTTAGTTGTCATTATATACAGGAAGTAACAAAAGAAGCAACGAATATTGAGACCTGTCATTAAGCAATGTAGGGGGATTCTGTTCAAAAGCTTCGTGTCACGTCCCAGGGGGGTGCCTAACTTAAATATATATAAAATTTCAACCTCCTAGCTCTTTCCGATCTTGAGATACTTTGTTCACAGACACACACAGACAGACCAGTCTCGAAAACCACTTTTTCTGATTCAGGGGACCTCAAAACGTGTATATCTATCAAAATCTCGACATCGAATTTTTATCATGAATAAAATACTTTCTCTCTCTATATATTAACATATATAAAGGTAAGAGAAAGTAAAAACAACAAGTGAAAATTGTGACAAAGTATCATTTAATGCATGGTAATAATTAGGAACCGACCGAATATTCGGTTTCGGTTACGGTTTCGGCCAAAAATCATGGTTTCGGCCGTAGTTTCGGTTTCGGCCAAAAAGTGGCCGAACCTTTCGGCTGGCCGAAACCAGAGTCTGAAAAAATGGAATGAGACTCGCATGCAAAAAAAAAAAAGGTCAAATAATTTGCTCTTGAGGGAGGAGAAAAAAATTTTAGTCTCCCTAAAAAAAAGGTAAAATGATTTTCACGGGAGGGAAAAAAATTCAAAAAAAAAAAAAAAGTAAAATGAAAAAAAATTTTTATAGGAAATACAAGTTTCGGTTTCGGCCGAAAACTAAGGTTGAGGCCGAATATTCGGTTTCGGTTTCGGCTGAAAATCTTGTTTCGGTCGGACCCTAGTAATAATATAATATTTACCATATAAAGTTTGTCTCAAAAATTTTTTTTATAAAATCAAGTCAAAATTGAATAATTTTTCTTTTTAATTGTTAACTTGTTATAAAATTTCAACTCCAATTTCGCTTGTAAAATTGTTTAATTTAAGAAAATTAGTCCGGGTAATTTGCAAGCAGCTGACGTGTTCAATAATAATTATGAAACGGCTGTTCAATGTTCACAGCTATTAAAGGGTCGGCCCTTAGCAATACAATGTGCCCCATTTGATCTGTCAATCCACCGGGGGCCGCAGATAAATCATTCAGTTCCTGTTCCGGCTCTCTCTCCCTCCTAGGGGAGAATTCCAGACCGCAATGTCACTACTGACCAGCAACCGAAACATCACTAAACACAATTAAAACCGAGAAGGAAAATTGTGAAATAAAAATTACTAGTTTTGAATTAAAGACGCCTTTTTCTACTATAACTAGTAATTTCAGATAACAAAAGAATTTTCTTTTTATTATTCTTCTTCTTTTTTTTTTAATAAAAAACACTCACACACACATTCACACAGTCTTTTCGGCAACTCAGGCCATTTAAGACTTTTGCGATATCCGTTATTGATTAATATACATATATGGGGTCCAGGCATTCTTATTTAAGCCATTTGGTATCCAATTGGCTTAAATAAAATCATCGGACTGCCTGGGGTCCGAACCCGCGACGTTTGGTATATGAGGTTAGCACGCTAACCTCTACACCAAGCCCAGAGGGCTATTATTCTTCTATCAAGTATATAAAAATTTCTATTATTATTTTTTTGTATTTGTTTCGTTGTAGTCTAAACTCCACATCATTTGAAGCAATATGTCACACGGTGTTTTCATGATTTGGAAATTTTACATAAGAATTTTTTATTGCAGGCACAATTATTATTATACCTCTAAAGAATTTTTTTTTAAATTTTTCCGGCTGTACCTCTAAATAATTCTCTAAATACGAAAAAAATTATTATAATAAATTCTATTGTTAAGTAAAAGATGCTATTTAAATTGTATTAAAGTCTATTACAACTCTATAAATTGTTCACACTTTGAGTAAAATAATTTTGCGTGCGTATGTATTTATTATTATCTCGGACACCGAGCGTAACAACCATTCGACCACTTTGCCTACCACCACAAACACCACAAACAACCAAAACAGTGTATTAATAATATTTATTTGGATAACATACAAACTCGGGGCTTTGGGGTTTGCATTTACAATTAATATTTAATGCTAGGTATTTTTATACTTTTTTTATTATAATTACAACTGTTCTTTTAAAAATTTTTTAATATGAAAATATGATAAATATAATAGTGGAGAGTGTGAGTTTTAGGCTTAGGATAAAAAAATTCGAAAAAAAAAATACATCAGTTAGAATGTACTTCAAACAATTTCCATGAAAAAACTTACTTATATACTTTTTAAAGAGCTACTAGAAAATATCCAAAATAGTCAAAAATCATGCTGTTAGTATGTTTTATGTAATAAAAACAAAAAGTATCCGACAATCGGCTACTTTCCCCTACATAGGCCTAAATATAAAATTATGCATACTGTATAAGAAAATTAAAGAGACTAGAATATACTGTAGGTTTTTAAGATTTATTAGCCGGCGGGCCTGGCAAGAAGAGTGAACAACAGCCACCAAGATCAACGTTTGTTAAGCAACGCCAAAGCGGTGCTGAAAATCGGGATAGGTGGCCCCCGGAAAACAAGACCGTTGAACGTCAGCCGGAAGCCAACGATACATTGTATTTAATAAATTTACATAATAAATGTATAAAGTCAAATGAAATGGCCTCAGCAGCCGAAATAACTTTTTATACAATTATAAAAAAAAAGATTTATTAAAAATAAATATGTTTAAAACTTATTCATAAAATTCATTGTGTCGTCACAAAAAGTGATTAAACAGCTGATGATTAGTGGCAAAATGCTCATTAATAAACTTTTCTAACGCTTAATAACTACGACGTTTTGTCACTAATCATCACCTGTTAAATCACTTCTTTTTTACATTCTCTTACCCTATATATGAAATATAGAGAGAGAGAAAGTATTGCGATCATGTCAAAAATTCGATGTCGAGATTTTTTTATATTTATTTAAGGTCTTTTTCGGCAACGGAGGCCATTTATACCCAGTCTCTATTTATTTCAATTTATTGGTAGCCAATTAAATAGAGCATGAGACGGGATGCGAGCCCGCGACCCTTGGAACAGCCAGCGCGCTAACCTCTGCACCAAGGCCCAAGGGCCTTAAATCACTTCTGATGACACATGAACGTCGAAACGTGCATTATGTGTTAAAAATCAGGGCGCTGGTTGGCGAGACTAAAAGGAAGTTGAGTCAGAGAAGGAAATTTAAAACTTTAAAGCTTTGCAATTGCTCGCTGAAGGCAAAATTTCCAAACAGTGAGCTAGAATAAATTTGATGTATTTGCTCGCCAAAGGCGGGGTCCAGGGGGGAACAACCCCCCACTTGAACCGAATATATTGCCAAGAGGCTGCAAATCGTTTCCCGTCTCCTGAAACCGCAACTGGTATTACGGGCAAGTTAGTCAAATTCGAATTATAGATATTTTTTATCTTCGGAAAAAGAAAGTTATGTGATGTGCTATTAGTCACACAGAATTTTTTAAATAATAATTTATTTATGTCAATTTTTTTTTCTCGAAAACAGTCGTATTCTCGTTAGTTTTAACAACACCTCAGAGAAGTAAGGGTTAAAAAGTTTTGAAACAATTTTTTTTTTTGCTTATTTGCATATCTCATGTCTCCATTCGCAACTATGTCTCAACTTGCCTCTCATAATGTTTGATTATACTCATAAATTATGCATTCAACTTTAAATTTTCTTTAATTATTAATTCTCTTCAAATGAAGTTAAAAATAAAAAATAATTAATCAAAGAAAGTATGCACAATAAATTATTAAAATTAAAAATACAAATATATACTAGGTGATATGTTTTAGTATTAAATAACATTCTATATTATCAATAGCAAATATGAATAATACTCTCAAAAAAAATAAATCCAAGTTGGATGTTATTAAAGGTAGAAATAATTTACTCCGTATGAAGAGTGCAATTCGTCCATGACTAAAAGATTATTTTTGTTTTTACATCTAAAGCATGTTCATTCCACTTCCGGAATGGAATATCGGTTGATGGCTATAAGCCTGGTTTCGGAAGGGGATTTACGGGTTTGCTTTATGACTTGTATATAAATAATCAGTGTTTGTTTTATTTGTACAGGACCGTTATTAGAAATGTTCTTTCTTTTATATTGTCGATACAATCTAGACGTTTGTCAAAAAGCTTCTTATTAAAAATCTAATTTGTTTTTTATGTTATATTAAAATGAGCTAACTATCCGTCGAAAGTGTAAATAATGTTTTTCATTTTTTTTTGTATTACCAAGAAAAAATTTGGTGTGCTGTGCGCCATTCAGATTTTTTGTGTCGACATGTATTTAGTTTTCGACAGTACGGTACATTCGATTTTCAAGATGTAAAATTTATATGTGAAAATATTTATATTTTGTTACCATGGCAACCATTTCTCCTAACTTTTCTATGGAGTACAAGAGTAAAGTGGTCTTCAAAAAATTTCAATGACAAAATGAGAATATACATTTTAAAGAGAATTTAAAAAATAATTAATTTTTGAATTTAAAAAAAAAATCGTTGGAGCAAATTTAGAGAAAATCGAAAAAACTGAAAAAGTGCATCAGTAAGAAGTACTAGTGCACTTTGAGTCGATTCTGTTCAAAAGCTTCGTGTCACGTCCCAGGGGGATGCCTAACTTAAATATATAAAATTTCAACCTCCTAGCTCTTTCCGTTCTTGAGATACTTTGTTCACAGATACACAGACACACAGACAGACCATGTCGCGAAAACCACTTTTCTGATTCAGGGGACCTCAAAACGTGTATATCCATCAAAATCTCGACATCGAATTTTTGACATGAAACCAATACTTTTCTCTCTCTCTATATATTAACATATATATAGAGGTAAGAGAAAGTAAAAAAGTCATTGCCATTGGGTTTGTTTACAAGTGTGCAAATGAAATCCCCCTTATCTCAGATGTAGGTTAATGGCGCTTGGTTCCTTAATGTATAAAGTGGTCCAATGACTCTTAAATTAAATTCTATATAACAACATTGTCGGAGAAACGAAAATTTCATATGCAGGAGCCAGACGCAAAAATCGTATTTACCGCTGTAATTAATATTTTGAAACATATAATCTAGTATATTTCAACGCGGTTGAAAGTTATACAATTCTTATTTTATTTTCCGTGACTAAATTAGAAGAGGGTGGTTAAGTAAAAAGAATTTCATAAATAGAGGATATGCCTCAATTTTAATCGAAGGAATTTATGCAATTTTTGATTTACTAAGCATGCTGTAGTTTCTTCAAAGAGACTCGATGGCCTATTTAGTTTCACATTTACATGAGATTAAATAAATAAATTCCAATCCTCATATTCCATAACTAATAAAGCAGTATATCATTTTAACGCTTTATAATGGAAAATGGATCTTTTTAGTTGGACAAGAGAGGAGTGAATGGACTGAAAATAATCTTTTTGTAATCTCGGATTGAGAGGTTAGAAAGGTTCTCTTCTCTACCCCCAAATCACCCACGCGATTCTCTCTGGAGCCTCTTGAGAGAAGCAAACCTTTTAAGCTCCGAATGAGCAATTTTTCATAAAAAAAAATCAAAAGATTTATATCTAGAATCAATTTTTATCTTCTTATAGACGACCTAAGAAGGTGTAGAAATCTTTTATCCTTAATCCCGTCTTGCATTGGCTCTGAAAATTAGAGATACTACTGAAAATAACCGGTCCGTCGTGCAGTCTTTTGAACGTCAGTTTGATTAAAGGTAGTTAGAATAATAAGAAAGTAAAATGGAAAAAGACTGGTCGCCATCCACGTTCTCACAAAATATAAAATAAAATAAGTACCATAGTCAAAATACTGTAGAATAAATTATTTAATCAAAATAGAAATTTACTTTCTCTGAAATATAAGAAAGTATTGCGATCATGTCAAAAATTCGATATCGAGATTTTGATGGATATACATGTTTTGAGGTTCCCTGGGTCCAAAAAAGTGGGTCCCGCAAATTGGTCTGTATGTGTGTCTGTCTGTGAACAAAATATCTCAAGAACAAAAAGAGTAAGGAGGTTGAAATTTTATATTTGAGTTAGGCACCCCCCCCCCCCCCCCAAATGGGTGAAAATAAGCTTTTAAATAAAATCGGCCAAAAAGTACTAGTACTTTACTAATGTACTTTTTCAGTTTTTTGCTATTTTCTCAAAATTAGGACGATAAGGAGGAAAAAAACGGCTTTTCCTCCTTATCGTCCTAATCAACGATTCCCAGCTGTTTAACACATTTACTGTATTTTCTCCAACGATTTTGATAAACATTCATAAATCAACTATTTTTTAGATGCTCTTTAAAAAGTATATCAGTGAAATTTTTCGTGAAAATTGTTTGAAGTACACCTTAATGATGTGGAAGCATTCGTAGCTCAGAATCGCGTGGTCAAGTTAGGTGACTAAAAGCAACTAAATATATCTCGTCACAAAAAATCTGGTGTGACAAGCACAGTATATAAAAATTAAATATACAAATTAAACACTAGGTTAATTGTTTCAAAGGTTTTATTAATTAAAAAGTTAACACTTGATACGTATTTCGACAATTCCTTGTCATCATCAGGAGTGATTACATTCTAATGAATGTCGATAAATTGAAGAATGGCAAAAAATTACTGGGCCGGACATGGGCGGGAAATAAAAAAAAAAATACGGGCACGGGCCGGTACGGGCCAAAAAAAATCGGCCCGTGCAGGGCTCTAAGGACCAGAGTACATAAATTCTACGATTTCTTGAAAGGTAGACAATTCAAATGACCTAATCACTGACACAGAATTCTCTTAAAGGAGTTCTGTAGTAATTAAAAGAAAAATCTACAGTATTCGTGAATTTGTCTCTTGACTTGTCCATTTTCTAGCAAAGAAATAATGTCCCCTCTGGCTTAAATAGAAATGCCTGGACACCCAATAGATATTATAAATAACAACGGTTATCATCAAAGTCTTAAATGGCCTAAGTTGCCGAAAAGACTGTGTGAATGTGAGTGTGAATCAGAAAATAGTGTGTTAAAAAAAAAAAAATACTCCACCATGATAGTGAAAAAATTGAATTTAGAAAATTTACAATTTTACAATAATGTGGAGAAAAGAAGTTTTTAGTTATTATATAAATTATAATAAATCAATGAAAATCAAGTTTTTTTTTTTCTTTAATTTAGTACCTCATCTTTTTAAATGTTTGTTTTTATAAAATCTATTAGTTTGTTTATATCGGTGGTCCATATATCAGAAAGAAATTTATCTATTTCCTTAAAAAGTAAGAGATGACAAAAATAATCCCAGTAATAAATTAAAGTTTTTGTTTTTTCTAAACGACAAGTGTTGTTTTAGAGTTAAGGTAATAATTATAAATAAGAATAAATACAGTGATCGATTAATAAATTTTAAAGCTCATTTTTTAATTATTTTGTAACTGAGATGCGTATTTGTCTATATCCGAGATTTAACCCAATTTTTTTATGTTAAAAAAATAATTAATAAAATTTTTTTAGAATTTATAAAAGTAATAAAAATCAATCTATCATGCAGTTAGATTCCCAAGAGAAATTTAAATTTAAATTGCTTGTTTAAATACAGTGGTTATAATTGGTAATACTAATTGTGCCTAAAAACTATTCACCTATACCCAAAAGAGCGGAAAGGGAAAGGGGGAGGGGGTAATATTAATTTCCTATAACCAAGCCTTCTGACTTTTATTAACTCTTATAAGAGAAAGAATCAACATAACATCAACATAAAGGGGTAGGGTAACTCATTTATCACTGATCATCGAATGGGTCAACATTTAAACTCTATTTAATATAACTTGAATATTAGTCAATGGGCATATATCTGAAGATGACTTTTCATAAAAATGAAAATGTCATAAAATAGCTAATTTGCAATTAAAATTGTAAATTTAACCTAAAGTATTAACTAAAATTCATTATTAAATACGACCGATTATTTAATTTGTAGATAGTACATTCCGCCATTTAACTAAACTAAATATACCTAATGAATATATATCCCTATGTTAAAATAAATATACGGGACGTGTCGCCAGGCTAATTGCAATAACAAAATAAATTAAATCCCTCTTCATTTTAGAACGAAATTTTCCATTCGATTTGAAATTAAATTATTTAATATTATTAGAACAATATCTCCCCATGTACAGTGAGGACAATATTAAGCACCATCCATGCGTTTTCTACAATACTTGTGATTTTTTCATTGTCAAAAAAAAAAAATATTAAATATTTTTTAATGGAAACTTTCATGATCCAAACCTAAAAAATTTCAAATAAAGATGTTCATTTTCTTTTATAAAAACAATGAAATAACCATGGGTGGAACTTAATATTGGCCCTCCCTGTACATCATTTTAAAGGGACATTTTATCTAGAAATTAAAAGACTATAGCCTCCCACGGAGAGAAAAGCAGGAGAAGAAGAAGTTTTCATGCCAGAATAGATATATACGAAAAAATTATGAAGATCAGAAGAACTCAGCCTCAAAGACTCATCAGAGAAAGAGGAGAAGACAAAATACATAAATAATTTAAAAAAATAAATAAAATAAACCATAGCCAGCAAATTGTAAGAAAGAGAAGAAATGGAACTTTTCAGGCCAATTATATTTATAAAAAAAAAAAAAAAAAAAAAACAGAAGACGTTTCGATCCTATATTTGGGATCATCTTCAAACTTGTTTAATTAAAAAATTTAAATGTTTCTCATGTAGAATAAGATACTTCAATGGGAAACACTAAACTTTTTGATTAATCAATGTTTGAAGATGGTCCCAATATAGAATCGAAATTTTTTTTTTAATAATATGTATAAATCACATTTTGAAAAAACTTGGTATAATTAAAATAATAGTGGAAGAAAAATTTTAAAATTAACCTAATTATTAAAAAAAAAAAGTAAAATTAACGCCAACTAAAACCATATTTCGTCTAGCAATAAAAATGCTTAATTTTTCATTTATAGAAAGTTCTATTCAGAGTAGAAAATCAATAATGAATAATATTTAATAATTTATCTGCGAAATATGACATCTGCAGTGTGAAAGTGATTGGTGCTGTGATCTTGCTAAATTCCCCACTACCTAGAACTGTTCCATTTTGAATAAAAAATAACAATCTGATGGTATCCAAAATTTATGGCTTGGTTGCATTCTGGGATCTGTTTTTGAACATATTATATAAATAACTTTTCAAAATCATAAAACACTGTATTATTTGTATTATATAGTTGATTTCATAAATAAATAAAAAGACTTTAACTGCTATCTATAGCCTACATAAATTCCAATAGTTGAGTTAAGGGTCTTATTTTGATCGGTCAAATATTCGATATTGAGTTTCGGGAGATAAGCACGTTTTGTGGTCCTCTGGGCACGAATTGACGATTCCCAGGATATCCCCGTATGGTGGATGGCTAAAGTATGTGTAAAGTTAAAGAAAAAGGGCGAGAAAAGAGGAGAGAGACGGCTAAAGGAAAAAAAAGCCAACAATTTTTAACGGAATAAAATGAGAAAACTGAACATGACCGGCCGAAAAATGATTAATTTATGAGGAATATTGAAATGTCCAACTTCCTCCGTTTATTATAATATATTTATGAATAAAATTTTTATAGTTTCATCAATCATTCAGACGAGATTATTTTTTTTTTTATTTTTAGTTGGACATTTTGAGGTCACTAACAAGGATAAAAGAAAATGGAAAAAAATTGCTGACTGTATTATTCATATACAACTCTGATATAATACTCTGAAGAGCAACAAAAATGCATATTTAATTTATTAATCAATTCTTGAGTGGAGAAAATGAATTTTTTTGTGTAAACAAAAATGGAGAAAATTAAAAAAAAATTTTTTATTAAAAAATTATAAAATCGCAATGGACAGCACTCCCAAGCCCAGGAAAGGCTGGAGATCCTGGGTTCGATTCACGGGGGCCTTGGGATGTTTGGTCTCGACCAATAAATAACACTCACAGGCCTGGGCGTAACTAGGGAATTTAGATGAGAAGCCATGGGACCAGCCAACCTCCGGGAGGCCTGCATGACCTCATATTGTCTCAATTTTTCTTGGGGCTGGAAGCCTTCTGGGGGGGGGGACGCCCTAATTACGCCCATGCTCACAGGTTTGTTAAATATATATCTGTCTGAAACAAATCGAGATGTTTGAATACAATATGGATTCAAATATATAAATCTCAAAAATATTTAAGCCCAGAGAATTTTTTTTTTTCAATATCATTCTCTTAGCTTAAGGTGATTTTTTTTTCCTTGGGCTATTCATCTCTCTCGCCATATCAAGTGAACTCGTTTATATCCCTTATCTTAAATCGCCCTCCTTGGAAACACTTCACGGATAACTTTAAACGAAACATTTAGATTAAGTTAATTAGAAAATTCTAATCTTAAAATTTAAAAAAAAAAAAATATTTGTTATAAATTATAATAACTAATCAATAACAATAAACATTAAGGAGGAATAGGAGCGAAGGTGTTACGCATGTTTTTCCCGATAAGAGGGCGTTGTGTCATAATAAGTATCCCCAAAAAATCAAGTAATTCAAAAATTTGCCAAGAGATGTCAGAATGGTATCTAATAATATTTAATGCATTTGGTTGATTTTTATTGATCTTTTAACATTAAATACTTTATAAATGTTATTATATATTATGTATCATTTATAAAAGCATTAAAAATATATAAATGTAAGCCAGATATAGGACAAATGGGGATCAGCTGTTAGACTAGCCTGCCATCTCTTGATAGAATGCTGAACAAATTTGACAGTTGATTTTTAAATAAATCATCTAAGCTTATTTTAAAAATTTCTTAATTAATATATATTAGGCCCTAACATAATATATATAGGTAAGAGAAAATAAAAATTTGAATTTTTGATAACTTTTTTATCGTATACGATCCACAAATATTGTAAAAATTGAGAAAAATTATTATACAAAATTATTTGTTCTATAAAATATATCTGTTAATACTTATTATCTCAATTTTATTAAAAGCTCTTTAATATAAAATAATAATAATATTGAATTTATGAATAATATAATTATTAAATTTGAATAGAAAATAACGACAATTGAAAATTATTAAAACCCGAGGCGTTTGATTGTTTTCATAAATGCAAATTATATTAATAATACAAAACAAAATAGCGAGACGAGTTTACCTAAAATATATGGACATCAAAATAAAGTGGAGGGAATAAAAGGGTCGAGTGTCCATTGGGACGATCAATGTCGTTGCAGGGACAGCGAGCGCCTCTCAAAGGGAAACTACCCTTATTATAATGCAGCCCAACGGGACAATTAAAATCAATGTTCTTGGCCCGGGATCCTCCCGGGACCTGAATATTCCACTTATTAATAAAAACACAAATGGCAGGCTCTCTTTTGAATTACTAAGTAGAAAAGGAAATTAATATGTCGGTTCAACGGACGGCTTATTATGCGTTAAATATAAACAAACGCTCAAAACGTTTTGTATATTTTTATGGCAATTTTGTTGATATTCTTTGCTTAGAGATACATAAGCGCTCAAGAGAAAATAAATTAGAATATTTTTTAAGATTTAACAAACCTATGCACTTTAAAGTCTTTCTTAATTATTTGAAATTCAAGACAATAAAATATTCAAAGACTTTTATTGAAATAAATATAAACGAATGGTCCAATCTCTATATTCTCTATATAATAAGAAAGTAAGAACTTTTTCACGTCATCATGACGTCATTTTCATTAAAAATCTTGTTTTACATCATTTTCTATTTTATTCTGACTAAAACTATTCAATTTTCTTTTTTAGTACACCACAACTTTTTATTTCTAATCATTCTCTATTCATCAATTTTTTCAATTCCTTATAGTTTTTTTTTTAAAATGTTCCCTACCACAATTTTTTCCATTTGTTTACATTTGAATCTTTTGTTTACGTTCATCAAAATCAAAAGAAAGGGGGACATTTTTTTTCTTAAATATGGAGAAATAACCTCTTTTAACCTCTCATTTTTTTGACAGATGACACTTTTGACTTTTTGGCGCCATCACCATCAACATACTCTTTGATATTATGATTACTCTCTGTGATTTAATTTTAATATTTTTATTTTGCAACATTTTTTCCATATATGAAATATTAAATTTATATTTATATTTTTATATCTACTCGTATTTAATCCTCCATCTATTTCGTCATCAAATTAATTAATCATTTAATATCTTTGACCTGTTTGATTGAATTTTTTTTTTTATTAACTTTAGCCAAAAATTTTGATTTTTCATTGTTTTCTCTTTGGCAATGGAAAGAAAGGAACAGCGAGGGTTCGCCGCAGGCGAACCGGAGCGTAAGACTTTTTTGTGGATTTTTTGATTTTTCATTGTTTTCTCTTTGGCAATGGAAATAAACGAACAGCGAGGGTTCGCCGCAGGCGAACCGGAGCGTAAGACTTTTTTTGTGGATTTTTTGATTTTTCACCGTTTTCTCTTTGGCAATGGAAATAAACGAACAGCGAGGGTTCGCCGCAGGCGAACCGAGCGTAAGACTTTTTTGTGGATTTTTTGATTTTTCATTGTTTTCTCTTTGGCAATGGAAATAAACGAACAGCGAGGGTTCGCCGCAGGCGAACCGGAGCGTAAGACTTTTTTTGTGGATTTTTTGATTTTTCACCGTTTTCTCTTTGGCAATGGAAATAAACGAACAGCGAGGGTTCGCCGCAGGCGAACCGAGCATAAGACTTTTTTGTGGATTTTTTGATTTTTCATTGTTTTCTCTTTGGCAATGGAAATAAACGAACAGCGAGGGTTCGCCGCAGGCGAACCGGAGCGTAAAAGTTTTTTTGTGGATCTTTAAGCCACAAAAGAAGACGTTAAGTCATAAAAGAAGACGTTAAGTCACAAAAGAAGACGTTAAGTCACAAAAGAAGACGTTAAGTCACAAAAGAAGACGTTAAGTCACAAAAGAAGACGTTAAGTCATAAAAAATACGGGGGGTCTGGGGGCTATGCCCCCCAGTGGGATCTGGGGGGCAAAGTCCCCAGCTAGCTTACAAGAGCGAGCGAAGCGGAGCGATTGTAAGCTAGTATTATTTAATATCATCTTAAGAGCTAAGTAAATAAGTAAATAATGGAAATAATTTATAATTCTTTAATAAATAGGTAGTACCTATCTCCATAATGGGACCCCAAAACAAGTATATCCATCAAAATCTTGACATCGAATTTTTGACATGAAATCATTAGTTCATCTTTATATACCATCAAGAGAAAGATATTGGATAACCCTCTCACGTCTACCTGAGTTTAGAGCCTTTTGAGGTATACAGGGCCGCAACTAGTGCACCGTGCACCTGTTGCATCTGCCTAGTTACGGCCCTGTATACATACCTCAAAAGACTCTAAATCAGGTAGACGT
Source organism: Euborellia annulipes (assembly GCA_023213315.1). Taxonomy (NCBI): domain Eukaryota; kingdom Metazoa; phylum Arthropoda; class Insecta; order Dermaptera; family Anisolabididae; genus Euborellia; species Euborellia annulipes. The sequence continues at coordinate 26,536 of JAKCPI010003433.1, forward strand.
GAGGGGGTTGTCCAATATCTTTTCTCTTGATGGAACATACATATATAGGTAAGAGAAAGTACAAATTTAATCATAGGTAGTAAGCTTAAATGGTTTAAACAATGGGCCAAATATATTTTGGAATTTGACTGTGAATTTATTCCTACTCTACTCTCTCCATTGAAATTTACTTTTTCGAATATTTTTTTGAAAAAAAACTTTCTTATTAAATAAGAAAAAATTCATAAAACTAATTCCGATAATGATTAAAATGTTCAGAAGAAAAAAAAAATTTGTTTATTTAATTGGAAAACTTTATTCTTCTAGGAATATTATTATTTTCCACAAAAAGCCAGTAACTAAAGGTCCTTGTTTTGGACGAGAAATATTAGAAAATATTTTCTAGAAAGAGAGAGAGAGAAGAGGGAGACCAGTCCCGAAAGGGACTGATTTTTGGGAGTAGAGAGGTGAAGGGCCTCTTCACTCCCAAAATTGGAACCGGGTTGTTGGCTCTCGAGCTAGATACCGGTACTTGGGGTTGGTGCGTGCCTCCGTGCACGATGCACCAGGGGTAAATAAACAGGGAATGATTTTTTTGTAGGCCATTGAGGGTTTTTATGCCATAATTTAGGCTTTCCCTCAAAATAAAAAAAAAAACAATAAAATAGAAAATATTTAATATTTGTAAAAATAATTTAATTAGTCTTTAGTATGAATAAATATAGGGCCCATGAGTGAATAACGAAATCGTCTCTCAAATGTTTTTTTTTTTTTTTAAAATGGATATTACAGAATTTTATAAAGTGTGTGTGCGAGATAACTTTTTATTTCTTATCAAGCAAAAATATTTTAACCATAAATTTCAATTTAGAAATTGATTTTGTTTGAAAACATAGAAGGTATATGAAATTGAGTAATGAATCGAGACAAACGAAAACACCTCCCTGAGATCTTAGAATATTATAAATTGATTGAAAGTTTAATAATGTCAGCGAAAAGAGTCAAAAATAATATTCCTCAAATATGCAAATATCTCATTTTTCATTTCTTTTTTTAATTAAAACATAATTTATGAAACATACACCACTTTATATATAGACTAGATTTTTAATTAACATCACACTGATTTCTTATTTTTAAAGCATTGCGGATATAGCTTACATTAGAATTAACATATTTCAGAAGAGAAACTGACCTAAAGAAATTGAGAATAAATGATGTATGAATTTGTAAATATGTGTACAGTAACAGATAAAACATTATGGTGTTTATTCACCTGAAAGGCGTTTAATCCCTCATGAAAAAGGACGATAAAATATTCATTAAGTTCCTTTATATCTGAGCCCAGACAATATATTTCCTTAACTGCGCCATTTATTAATCAATAGAACCTTTAAGAATTAATTCCCGGTTATCCCTTTAAGTGGTAGAGCCATTTAAGAAAAGGTGTGAATATTCTCACGACCACCTGGACCACTTCCAAAATCTCAGTAACCGAAATGCATGCAAATCTCATCGATTTGCTCAGTAATTGTCGCCTCTATTCAATTAAAAAAAAGAAAGAAATTCTATATCTAACAATATAAACTCTCTGGTAAAAATTAATGAGCTATTAAGCGGTGACGCACGATTCACTTCAAAAGCGGGCACGCGAGAAAAAAAATCTGGTGTGACTGGCGCACAGCACACAACTTTCTCTTACCCTTCGGTAAGAGAAAGTTGTGCACTGTGCTGGTCACACCAGATTTTTTGTGTCGAGATATATTTAGTTTCCCATAGCACCTTAGTTTCAAACTTGCATTTTAAATGTTGACTGCTTGAAATAAACTATGGTTATTTTTCAAAATTTTAATCTCATATTTGGACATTTTATACACAATAGAGAATCCTAAATAAATACAAAATTTCATAAGAATTGGAAAAAAATTTTAAATGCGTAAAAAGTTCCAAGGGGGACCCCCTTTTGAATCGAAATTAACATACAAATCCCTATAGGAAATTAACATTGGCCAAATGCGAAGATAAGGTAGAAAAATTTAAAACGCGTAGAAAGAGAGAATATAGTTTTGTGAGAGAGAGAGATATGTTTTCTCCGAAAAAAAAAAATGGGCGTTTAAATAATAATTGATTTTTAATCTAATAAAAAGAAAAGATTTAAATTCGGTTACCATGGCAACCATTTATTTCTCCTATCTTTCCTATGAAGCACAAGAGTAAAGTGTGCTTCAAACAATTTGAGGGCAAAACGAGAATATACATTTGAAAGAGCATCTAAAAAATAATTGATTTTTGAATTTTAATCAAAATCGTTAGAGCGAATTTTGAGAAAATCGAAAAAAACTGAAAAAGTACATCAGTAAAGTACTAGTACTTTTTGGCCGATTTTGATTAAAAGCTTATTTTGTCGGTCCCGGGGGTGTTTAACTTAAATATAAAATTTCAGCCTCATAGCTCAATTCCTTCATGCTTAAAATTGAACACACGGACAGACAGACAGACAGACAGACCATGTCGCGAAAACCACCTTTTTGGATTCAGGGGACCTCAAAACGTGAAGATCCATCAAAATCTCGACATCGAATTTTTGACATGAAACCAATACTTTCTCTCTATATATATATTACATATATACATAGGTAAGAGAAAGTAAAAATGAAATTAAACCAAATTGAAAATTTCAAGTTGCCAAGAATTACTACTAATTTAGGGCATTAAAAATGTTTGACGAACTCAAAATCGTATTTATATTCGAGGTGAAATAATTGTTCAATTCAAATAATTTTTTTCTTATGTATTCATCAATTTCTCTGGATACAACTTTTGTTTATACTTTCCCTTATTAAAAATTATATTGTTTTTAACATTTTTGTAGAATATTTTTTAACAATTATACATTTTAAATAAAAAATACCGCTAAAAAATTTGTAAATCATTCGTTTCATTGTTTGCTCTAAATCCTTTTAAACATTTGAATATATAGCTAAAGAGCTAAATGGTTAAATGAAGACTTAAAGTAAAAAAAAGCTATCATTCTCGAATATTTTTTAACAATTATACATTTTAAATAAAAGGTACTATATATTTTTTTTATTATTAATTTAAAATATTAATATTGTTAAGAACAATGGTATCTCGTAGTTTCTTTCTTGTACGAAGGATTAACGGATGGTATGTATTTATAATAAAAAATTATTAAAATTTTTAATAATTTATTAGTTCTTGACAGATGCTTAACTCAACAGCTATCTTCAGAACTGGAAAAATGTACATAATATTAAACACTTACAAGGGGGAGGGCACGACCTTGGGATTTCAGTTTGGGATGAAACTTCGGGTGATGATTGTAGACCGTTAGGGGTTCACCCCCTTGAAATAGTAACGCGCAACGCTCAATAGTTTCGGAGAAAATGGCGTTTAAAAAATTCAAAGTCCGCTTATATACTTTATATGACAATGGCGACAATATAGTAGGGGAGCCCAAGAGGGGATTTCGTAAGTGGCTCGAGCTCGGCAGATTAATATTAGGGGAGAATCTTTGTACTATGTTAAGTACTTTTACCAAGTATGGTCCCTCAATATAGTGTCGAACGTCTAGGGCAGTCGATCAGATTAGTAAAAAAAATCGATCCTCAAAAAACTCGGAGCGCGTCAGATTTAAACAAAATAAGTTAATTACATGCGAAAACATAATCCTTTCAATAATCTGACGATTTGAGCGTGACCTAAAAATTTGAGCGAATCACCAATCTGCAAAAAAAAATCGATACCTTGAAATGTTCGAGCGCAAATGTAGTTTTTTTTATTTCAAAGAAAATAGTTTAAAATTTATAGAAATAGCATAATCTGCCGATTATCGTAAGCCGAAGCATCAAAAACTATCCCAAGAGTGTAGTATGTACAACTATTGAGAATAATGAATTTTCCGCTCGACGCCTCTCTTCCTTTGCTTTTTCTCACTCTTCCTCTACGTCTTAAAGGTAGACTTTGGGTAGGCAGAGGGCGGACGCGGGCACTCGCGACAATGACGTCATGCCACAACTTCTCGTCCGTTGAGGGTCTTTCGCTATGGCGGTCAGAATTGCGCGCCTATATAAATATATTTATTTATTTATAATTTTCGCGTCAATGATTGTCAGTTATAATCTTTTTATAATTCATTGTATTACATTTTGAATATATTGTTGTTAAAAAAAAATTGATAGGTCTATAATCTAAAAAATTGTTTTCAATTTTTTTAAATTATTTATTTAAGGCATTTAGTTTTTTAAATAAAATTCTATAATGAAGAGTTTTCTGTAAATATTTTGCATTATCTTACCAATATTTAATGATTATAAATGAAATAAATTCTGTTTCCCGCCCGCGGACGATGGCTGACTGAGAATTTTTCAGCAGAAGAGCGATTAATCGTCAGATTAAAAAAATTCCTTTACAAAATCGTCAGATTAAGAGTTTACACCACTAAAACATCGAGCTGAACCTCCCTGTATAAAATTCTGACGCGCTCGAGCATTTCGATGTCACGATTTTTTTTTGACATGTTTAAATATCGATATAAACTTTTCGACACGTCCAAATCGTCAGTCTTTATTATAGGACCCTTTTTACAGTTAAATTTACCCCCCTTATGAATTTCTGACAGGCTCGAGGAAAAAACATTTTTTCCCCAATTTCTACCTCGAATTACAGCTAACTTCCCCTAGCTATTCGTCAGATTAATATCTCTCTGTAAACAGGAGTTGGTAGACACTACACGGTATCAAAGACTGACGCGCTCGAGCATTTCGATGTAACGATTTTTTTTTACATTTTTAGAAATTTATATACGCTAGCCCCACCACTAAACAGCTTTACATCAGATAAACTTTTTGTTTATTAGCATATAATCTTCGCGATCCAATAGGTCTTCAAAGCGCTCGAGCAAAAACACATTTAGCACTCTGGGCTCCCCTACTAATAGTCTAGCAGGTAGCGTGTCTACCTACCAAATGGGCGCTTTGGGTTCGAATCTCACCTCGACTTATTTTTTTTTATTAAATAATTTATTTTATTGTTTTTACAATTAAATAAATTAATTATTTAATATTAAAGATTATTTATTAATAAATAACTAAAGTATTATTTTGCTAACAAAAAAAGACTAAATTTTAAATCATAATTTAATTATATTCAATAGTAATATTTAAAATAACTACCAAATAAATACACTATTATTTAATAAACTATTATTCAAAATTCTATAATTTAGGCTATTAATAAGGAAAAAGTTTCAATCTTATTTCTTGATTTTACATTATAAGCATTTATACATTAGGCCCTATACTTTTTTATTACAAATATGAGACTGAAGGATATTCATCATAAAAACATTTAAAACAAAAATTTTTTCGGCATCTAGCACAATTAATGAAAGCGGAATAATTTTTACAAGAACAATGAATTATTTTTCAGTTGGAAAACAAACAAACATCATTTACGTTTACAAAAATTTCTCTATTAATATATAATCTATAATATTAAATAATAAATTTATTTAATTGTAAAAACAATAAAATAAATAATTTAATTAAAAAAAAAAAATAAGTCGAGGCGAGATTCGAACCCCAAGCGCCCATTTGGTAGGTAGACACGCTACCTATTAGACTATTGTTGCCATTGTCATATAAAAAGCCTAACTAGTATATAAGCGGACTTTGAATTTTTTAAACGCCATTTTCTCGGAAACTATTGAGCGTTGCGCGTTACTATTTCAAGGGGTGAACCCCCTAGCGGTCTACAATCATCACCCGAAGTTTCATCCCAAACTGAATTCCAAGGTCGTGCCCTCCCCTTGTTAGTCAAAATATGATTATATAAACATGTATTATAATTAAATTAAATAAAAAGTCATATTTTTATTTAATTATAATGTATGTTTATATAATCATATTTTGCTTTAAATCCTTGTACATAATATTAAACACTTAGTCAAAATATGATTATATAAACATGTATTATAATTAAATTAAATAAAAAGTCATATGATTTTTATTTAATTTAATTATTTAATTACATGTTTATATAATCAATTATTTTGACTAAGTGTTTAATATTATGTACATTTTTCCAGTTCTGAAGATGGCTGTTTAGTTGGGCCGAAACTGTTATGCATCTGTCAAGAACTAATAAATTATTAAAAATTTTGATAATTTTTTTTTTTTTTATTATTATAAATACATACCATCCGTAAATCCTTGTCCAAGAAAGAAACTATGAGATACCCTTGTTCTTAATATAAGTATTGGACTGCATCCACACTCTTTCATTTTATTAATATTGTTTTATATCACCTAGATAAATTATCAAAGCATTTTTGTATGCATTTGTATGAAAATGATATCGGTATTGGAAAAAGGACATAAAGAGGAGATTTAGAACATTCCATTCGAGGAAGTTGTTAAGAATTACTACCAATGAGGGTATTTTTTCATTAAAAAAAAAAATACGATATATTAAAAAAAGTAGCAAAAAAATTTTGCTTGATTCAAATAAAGAAAAAAAACGTGAGCAAATTTTTTTCTCATCTAGATCATCACTGTTCAAAGAAGCCATAGCCTGTCTGTTTATTTTAGAAACCGATAACTTTCAATTAAGGTAATCTCCATCTAGTAAAGTCTCACGTGCGAGAGAATCAACAAAAGTACCTGATTTAGGTCCAATACAAAGTTCACTTTTGATAATCAACAAGTTAAACGAAGGTGAACCTTGTTTATACTACCAAGATAAGATCAATTTTTATAAGTTTTCAAATCAAATTAAACTTTTTAGAAAAAATGACCTTTTTTAAAATGAACATCCACTAATATTAAATATGATATTATTTTTTACTGAATAAACATTTTTTAGGGTGAAGGGTTAATAAAGAAGAATATCCTCCGACCTGGGTGACTTAACGTAAGGACAAAGAAGACAATGTAGAACAATGTAAATTGTGATAACCTTAAAAGCCAAGGGGTGTGGATTCCTAGCTTAGGAAGTCCGATGAAAATTTATTTAAATCAATTGAAACCATTTAAATAAATAATGATTTGATAGGAAAAAATAAATATTCAAGAAGAAAAAGAGATTAGAAAGAATTATGTAATGTGATGATATCAACAAATAAGTAAAAAAGTTAGAAACAACAATATAGATGAATTCATTTACTCTGATTATTGTGCACTAATTTTTGACTGTTGAATATATGACTGTTAATAAAAACCTATAAGGTATTTTCGTGTTTCTTATTCTCCCTACTACACAAATCAATTAAATTATTTCGCCAATAAATTATAGCTTTACTTGTTCAAAAAAAAATATTTTATAGATAATAAATAAAAATAAATTATTGAGCCTTCTGTAAAAGTTAAGAAAAACATACGAACCTAAGATAGATTATATTTTTGGCAAGTCTACGTCATAACTTGATGATTGATTATATAATAATGTGTTTAAAGACACTTTTTTTGTATATTAGAAAAAAAGTTTAGGCTGATAGCCACTTATAGAAAGTTATTATTAAAAATTAAAATTGCCTTTAATTAAAGTTTAAATATTTTCTTAAAATATTCCCTCCAGAAATGATTTTCTCATCTTTGATAAAAAAAAAAAAAATTTATTAACTTTGTAAAATGAAACAGAGTCTTTATAATGGAGAAAATTTGCATAAATATTTTTTTCCCTTTATCATCATCATCATAGGGGAGGAAAAAATGTATAATTAATAGCAAATTTAAAATTCTAAATCTTAATTTAAATATAACTTCTTTAATGTGATAATTTTTTTTTCTTCTAAAATCTATTTTGCTCTTAGAATTTAATTCGGATTAATTGAATTATTTAAAATCGAAGAACTTAAATTAGTTCAGTTCGAAGGTTTAGGTTCTCTTAAATCGGCTCGATTTATTTATTTACTTTTTTCGAGAATAATTTGATATTTAGACACAAGAGCAATTAAATCTGATATATTTATTTATACCAAAAAGTGGTTCTATTTGAATTGTTTTGGATTGGCTTGAGATCCCAATCCAGTTTTGAGGATATATTAACATAGATCTATATCCTAAAAATATAACACTGACTGACATGAAATGAATAATAACAAAAAAAAAAAGGGATAGATTGCAGATTGCTTCTGTCATTTATATTCGTGAAGTTAGATGCTGGTGCCAATATCACCAGTTTGTTCTATCTTAAACTCAACGTTTGCTTAACAGAGACCTGGGCTAAAAATTCAACATATATCCATATATATAAACTCGAAAGCTGTGTTATCCAATAGAAAGCAAAATGGCTACATCTGATGCAAGTAGCCCTAACCTTTAACAAATTGTAAAAATATACATCTCATCATTTTATTGTTAAAAGAAGTTGAATCAAAATAAAAATAACAAATATATCTACTTCTTTTATCAATAAAATGATTAGATGTCGTATATTTTACTATAAAAATAAAACTGAAGAGGGTTTGTGCACTACAAAAAAAGCCACTTAACAGAGACTTCACTAACTACCCATAGATGAAGCTACCGGCCCTAACACGTCTAACTTTTCTTGGTATCAAAAAAATATTAACTCTAAAACGAGAGAAAAACCAAATATAGCTGCCAAAGTTTGAGTCATATTTTGTTCCATATAAGATTGCAAAAAAATAATGTCCTTTGTCATTTACTATTTTTTTATGTTCCGATTATAGCGTAGTATACTTACCGCCTTGTAATACGCTGGAGTTCGTTTTCAGAATATTTTGTAGCGTCCAATTTGATGCCCCCCTTGGCGCCACCAAATGGAACTCTGACCACTGCACATTTGAATGTCATTAACGCTGCTAATGCTCTAACTTCATCACCGTCAACGTCCGTCGCAAACCGAATACCACCTTTGGTCGGTAACCGATGAGTTGAATGATGAGCTCGAAACCCATCAAAGAGTTCATAAGTACCATTATCCAAACGAACAGGAAAACAAACCTACAACCAATTAAAAGCGGGTTAATCAGAAAATAAATATTTATTCGTCAAAAAATATAACAAGTGAATTCGTCATTTGGGTCGCCTACGTGCCCTTTCATATACCAGAAGGAAGTAATCTTTGGCAGATTTTGTTCGCGTTACTTGCCAGGAAAGTGCCTAGCTTAAATATAAAATTTCAATCTCCTAGCTCTTTTCGTTCTTGAGATATTTTCTTCACAGACAGACAATTAATACTTTAAAAATTTGATTTGTGTATTACATTCTGGTAAACAAAAGTACAGAATGCACCTTTAAATTACCGAAGATAAGAAAAAATTGCGTGCTGTACGACCAGTCACACCAGATCACCCTCTCCCCTCCCCCCTGAGAAACTCCTCTGGATCTGATTTGGTTCTAAAACAGCTCCTAATATGAATTTTCAAGACTTTTTTAAGGCGCCACACCTTCAAAATATACAGATAGTTAAAATACATAGAAATATCCAAGTTTCAGCCGAATCGGAGATCATTTTCATAAAACGACTCAAAGTTTAGAAAAATCGAATTTTTTTAGCTTTGGACACCCCTAACACAATTTTTCCCATTCCTGAAAGCAAAAACATTTTTTACGATATTCAATAGTTCTTTAGCTTTCCAAAAATCAATCATTCGTGAAAATCTGTTAATAATTACGAAATTATAAACACAAAAGTTCTCAGTCTGGTAAACAACACTTTGGCTGCCTATCTTTTAGGCGCTTTGCGCTCCGATAAAAATCAACTTATAACGTTAACTATTTTGTTCATAATTCTTTAATACTTTACAGATTTTATCAAATGAATGATTTTTGAAAAACCAAAGAACGATAGAATATGGTAAATATATGTGTTTTGTATTTAGGGATGATAAAAATTACATTAGGGATGTCTGAAAAAATTCGATTTTTCTAAACTTGAAGTCGTTTGAGGTCTCTATAAATGTATGACATCCGACGGACTGAAACTTGAATATTTCTATGTATTTTAACTCTCTGCAAATTTTAAAGGGGTGACGCCCTAAAAAAATCTTGAAAATTCATAATAGGAGCCATTTTAGAGCATATTTTCTAAGAAAATTTTATTCGATTTTATTCGCTCGATATTCTAAAAATAGCCAATCGGACAAAATAGATGGTATTTTCTCAAGAATAGGTTTTAATATCCCTGAAACAAAATCACTATTGTCCAGTGTTATCAAAATATATAATTTTTTATTATAAGAAAAAAAAATTTCAAGTTATTTGAATAAATCATACGACGTTTTTATATAATTAATTTTAGTGACTTGGGATCTTTTTAAAATTTTTTTAAAATTCTTTTCCAGTCGTTGGGGATTAAAAAAAAATCTTTTTAATTATCAAAACAATATTTTTCTCATTTAATTATTTTAATGAAATGAATTTTTTTTTTAAAGACATAGCGTTTCTAATTATTTGAAAATTGCATTTAATTTCGCTGTGGGAAATGACGAACTTAGCTTTCTCTATTAAAGAGGACAGCACTAGCTGATGCAGAGCTTAAAATGATTGATCTAAGGATCCGGGGAAGCATAGAGGAAATTATCTTGGACGTACTCTAAAGTTAGATGAGAGAATATCAAACGAAGTTGTAAGCTACTTGCTTTGAAATATACAAACAGGTTAAAAAAAGTTTTTTTCTTTTGACTAATGAGTTATTAGAAAGCTTGTGGAAATGAAAAGTTTCTCTGGTAAATTAGTCCCTATATATTCTCTTTAGAAAGGTCTCTAAATATATAATACTTAAGATATAAGATTAATATACTTAAACCAAATCTATACTATTGTATAACTGAATCACATGGGCGTAGCCAGAAATCTTGTTAGGGGGGGGGGCAACCCCTCGTCAGAGCGAGAGGGGGGGTTTGCAATAAATATATACATAGATTATTAATTATTTATTTAAATAAAAAAAAGTAAATTAATATAGTGGATTGGGGCGTTAAAAAAAATTCCCACTGGGAAAAATATATATATATATTTTTTTTTTTTTTTTTTTTTTTTTTAGGACAAGCCAGGCGGGGAGAAGGCCCCCCTGCCTCCCCCTGGTTAAGCCCATGCTGAATCATATTAATTTAAAAAGGAAGTTAAAAAGTCTATTCTGTTTATATTCTTTTGTAAAAAAAAATGTCAATTAAAAAAAAAATTTAGATTGAAAATAGTGAATAAATAAGAAGCTCAAAACGGACACTAGATAATTTTTTTATTATCTAAAAATGTGTAACGTTAAAAACATGAATTCATTCTACAGAAATTAATTAAGAGAAAAGAGAAGAGAAACTTTTTCACCAAATTGATATTACGATTGGAAAATGTTTAGGAAAATGGTGAAATAATTTTCAATTGAATATTTGATTGATACTGGTTTTCGAGGTAGAAATGTGTTGAGTCTAATCGCAAAAAGTCATTTTTGTGATTAGACTCAACACATTCATTGTTGCGCAAAAAAAAAACTGGGCTTCTGCGAACTCCTTCCTCGCTAACGAATTCAAAGTAGAAGGGATGCAGGGTTTTGTAACGCTTTCAGGAGCATGAATCGAACTTGTTACCGTGCATAAAAAAATTTCACTTTAAATATAGCTAGGCTAGGTGTATCAAAATTAATAATAATAATAATAATAATAATAATAGAATTTTACTTTCTCTTACCTATATATATATATATATTACATATATACATAGAGAGAGAGAGAGAGGAATATTGTATTCATGTCAAAAATGTCGAAATTTTGATGGATATACACGTTTTGAGTTCCCTTGGTTTTCGCGACATGTCTGTCCGTCTGTCTGTGTGTTTGTATTCAATTTTAAGCATGAAGGAATTGAGCTATGATGCTGAAATTTTATATTTAAGTTAGACATCTCCCTGGAGCTTGAAAATAAGCTTTTAATCAAAATCGGCTAAAGAGTACTAGTACTTTATTGATGTACTTTTTCAGTTTTTTCGATTTTCTCAAAATTCACTGCAATGATTTTGATTAAAATTCAAAAATCAATTATGTTTTAGATACTCTTTAAAATGTATATTCTCATTTTGCCATTGAAATCTTCTGAAAATCATTTTACTCTTGTAAATAGTAATTCATAGGAAAGATAGGAGAAATGGTTGTCATGGTAACAAACCCAAAAAAATCTGGCGTGACAAGCACAGAACAGAATTTTCGAATACCGAAGGTAAGAGAAAGTTGGGCGCTGTGCGACCAGCCACACCAGATTTTTAAAATATGATCATGTAGTGAATAGGCAGCCAAGGCTAAAAATAAAAGATTATAGTTTGTTGCCGTTTCGATTGCTGATCGAACTCATCAGCAGGATAAAATAGGTGTTAGAATATCGGGTTCGTTGACTTGATAGTATATCAATGTCAACGAACAACTAACACCTATTTTGGTCTGATGATGAGTCCCATCAGCATTCGAATCGTCGACAGAATATAATTTTTAATTTTCGTCTTGGTTTCCAAAACACCACATCCTCATATTTTAATACTAATAAAGCCATCAAGAAACAATTAATTAGAATTTTTTATAAAATTAATGTTTTAATGATTAAATAATATGAAAAACCAATAATAGTACAGATTTCTCCTCAACTGAAATCTATATGGACAAGCTGTGAACGTCCGTAATATAGGCCTTAATAAACGAAATATATTATTCTTTTCTTTTCTCGTCAATTATATATGTTTAGAGTGATAGATGAAAATCATTATTATTAATTTACAAATTTTCTTTTCTTTTCTTCATTATTTCTGTAAGCCATCATTTCTGATTTATCTAAGTCATTGTAATTTATAAAATGATTTTATCCTTCGTTAGATTTGCTGTCTGGATGTTTGAGTTTATCAAAAATTTATTAAAGGGGATAACCTTTCTCTTGAGCTTCCTGCTGCGATATCCCCTTTGACTTCCAAGTGTATGTCTGTCTCTCTGTGTGTCTGGAGGAATTTACGAGGTCAAGTGATAATAGAAGAATAAATCCTCATCTATTTGAAAATGGCAAATTTATCTTTAAAAGAAAAAAATCATTTACTTTTCGAAATACAAGAAATTGTTTTTCTCGGACAAAAATATTGAAACTGGATCAGGTCATAATTAAATTTGAATTATTAATTAGAATGGAGTCGGGAGGAATAAAACCAGCGTTGTCCAACACCTTCACACTTTTATTCTAAGCAGACTTTTCGGTAACCATAATGGTAACCATCTTCATGGTTACTGAAACGTCTGCTTAGAATAAAAGTGTGAAGGTGTTGGACAACGCTGGTTTTATTCCTCCCCACTCCAATCTCACACACCCAGCATACAATTTAATTTATATATTAATTAGATTATCAGGAAGGACATTATTTTATTTTTAAAATAATTTTTGAGTTTTCAGGAAAAGTATTTCACATTTTGCTTCTCAAGTAAATAGATGTCGAGCTAGCGAATTATATTTTCATAAATTTGTCACTCATTTTAAACTAGGAACCTGCCGAAAGTTCGGGTTTCGGTTTCGGCCAAAGATCCTGATCGAAATTCCGGCCTGGTCGAAGGTTCGGCATGACCGAAACCTAAGTTTGAAAAGATGGAATGAGACTCCTACTAAAAAAAAAGGTCGAATGATTTTCACAACAGGGAAAAATGGAGTGATTACTTGAGTCACGAGGGAGAGACTAAAATTGAATGAATTCGGTTTCGTTTTCGGTTTCGGCTTCACTTTCAGTCGGACCCTATTTTAAACCTCTCACAAAAAACATCCGGGGTGGGGGAGTATAGTTGTTAGTTTAATTACACAAAAGGTAACAAAATATTTATTTAAGAAATTATAAAACCCTCAAATCAAGTAGAAATTTCGAAATTCAGCATTTACACAAAATTAGAAGTGTGAAATTCTTTCTCGATATATGCATTTAAGTAATTTTAAAACATTATTCTGTCCTCGCCTTATTCCTGAGATGCGGGGTCGGCGGATCACACTCTTTTCCTCCAACTCTATTAAGCGATTTTGCGACCGGTAGAAATAGGTCAGGCCGGCCCGTCGCACGGTCTGACACTTGTTGAAAAGAGAAAGGAAGAGACAGTCATATAAAGAACTGAAAGACTGCCTGTTCCAGCTCGGGCAGCTCGTGGTCGCCATCCACGTACCCACAAGATGTGGGCCCCTGAGCAAAAGTAATTTTAAAACATATTTTATTTAAATCAAGTAGATATTATATATCAGTGTTTTTCAATCTTTTTGAATACGCGACCCATTTACAGGTTGAAAAATTCTGGCGACCTCCTTGGTCCATAGACGGACAAAAAGTTAGTAAATTAAAAGACTTTTCTTTAATAGAAAATCCAATAGATTTAGAGGCTGACTGCATGCTTAAAATGGAATTTCATTCACAAAGTGCTGACTTGTTTTGGATGAAAAGAAAACAAGAATATTTAGAGCTGGCAAGGGAAGCTTTAATTAGTGCCATTCGCCACTTCCTACCTATGTGAACTGACGTTCTCTTCAATGGTAGACATTAAAATTAAAAAGAGAAATAGACTTCAGTTAGAAAATGATTTGATTGTTAATATTTCAAAAATAGTACCACGATTTGACAAATTTTTGAAAAATAAGCAAGCCCTTCCTTCTCACCAAAATTGTGTTGTCTCGACCCACAGTTTTAAAAACACTGTTATATGGACCCTGTTACGCATTAGTGTGTCAAGCGCCAGCTACCGAGATTTGAGAAAATTAATATTAAAGTTTTTTGTTTTCATTGGATTATATATAATTTTTTTTGTCAATTGAGCAAGTAACATTAAATATTAATTTTTTTAGGACATATTTCATAAAAAATACTATTAATTAAAGCATTTGAAACAATATTCCGTGCTTAACTCATTTTTGAATTTTTTGGTCTTTGACACACCAATGCATAACAGGGTCCAATTATAGCATTTGAAACAATATTTAGTGCTTAACTCAATTTTTAATTTTTTTGGCGCTTGACACACTATTGCATAACAGGGTCCATATAGGAATTGAGGGTTCAACTTTTTATTTTAATCTTCTTCCTCAAGAATTGAGAAAAATCATTTAGCTTAAATGTATTCATAAAGCTTTCTAATTTGATAACGAGTTTGGATGCGATTTAATTGCGGATTGCGTATTTAGTTAATTTGGTTAATATTATAATCAATTTATTATCTAATCGTTAATAAAATTTATATGATTGGTCAAACTAAATTGAATTCAATCAAATCACATATACATAGCTTATATATTAATTAATCTTTTTTTTTTTTTAATAAAAATCAAAAATAACAAAAAAAAGAGACCTAGATCGTAAACAAAGGCTAAAAGTATAAAAGGAAATCACAATAAAACTATTTTTTAATTGATTAGAGTTTTTCCTATCAACATTTTAGCAAAAAAACCCTCAGGCAAAGTGCGCTTTGTTTCCTACTCCCTTTTATATATACAGAAATCAATTACCAAATCCAACTCTTTATTCGAATTTTATTGAATTGCTCCTTTTTTTCTGTCTGTGTGTGTGTGCAAGAGGGAGTTTTTTTTTCGATCTCTCGAGATATGTCACCGAACCTATCGCCTTCAATTGCAAATGTGACAAATGGGTTAATTTCAAAGGTTCGCTCAGCGTTGGGTTGGGCCATTTTCAATAGAAACGAATTCACTTCCCCAATGCGAGAACAATTATCAAGTTGATTTGATTTTAATTAATTTAATTAAATTAGATTCCTAGCAGCCTTCAAATATAGTGCTTATTAAATAATTGGATCCATTAAGTTAGAGAAACGTGCGTAGCTTTGAGATAAATGTAAAATAAATGAGACGAGATGAGAGATGGGAATTTGTTGTTGGTAATTTTATTTGTTTTTCTAATAATAAATATTAAATAATTAACTATTAAAACGTCTAAGAAACAGAAAATTAATCATTCAAATTCTTCCCGTCCTCTCCTAGAGATGTAGAGTATTGTAATAGTATTAATTTTATAATACGAACCCTAGTGTTCAGCTTTATAGTTTATTTAACAAGACATGTGAGTGTTCTTTATTATTATTTATTTATAGTTTATGTTTACGAAAGGGACTAAAACAAGCTAGAGAAAGAAAAATTTCCGGATCTCTGAACATTATTTAAAATGGATTATAAAAAATTTAGAACATTCGTTGCCACAAAGGCTTTGAGTATAATTAATTAAAAGAAAATAATGTACTTTGGTTATTATTTAATTAAATAAAAAGGAAATGAAATCATCAGTGTATAGTCAGGAATAGGGATGAAACGATACCAGTGAGGTATCGATACTTTTACTCGATACTGGTATCGGTCGCAAAGTATCGAGTGCCTACTCGGTATCGATTGAAAAGTATCGATACTTACTCGTATCGGTCAATTTTTTGTACAATTAAAAATAAGCAAAAACAGCAGTAAGTACTTAGGGTCTATATTATCAAGATTCGCAGGGACTTTCCAGCCAGGAGATTAAATAAAGATCTTTTATTTAATTTCTATTTGCCGACGTTTCGATCGCCAATCACCACCTTCATCAACGGAGACCTCCGAGCATGATAATATTTTTTGCACAAACCAAAGTAAAAAGAAATTGTAGATTTAATTGCAATGAATATTAAAATACCTAAGATCGTGTATAATTGACAATATTCGCCCTGATGAAGGTCGTGATTGCCGACCGAAACGTCGGCGAATAAATAAAATAAAATATTTTTTTGATTTAATCTCACTGGCTAAAAAGTCCCTGCGGATCTTGATTAAATCTCCACTGCCATAAAACAACAAGTACGACGACTAAGAAAAAAATTCAGTTTTAGAGGTACTACCCAAAAATAATAATTTTTCAAGATGTTCCCCTGTTGAACACTCCAATAATAAAAGAGAAAGTAAAAATTAAAATACAGTGGATCAAACCATTCCACTTATTTCTATTGTAAATAAGAACAAATGGACGTAAATGTTCTTCCGACCAAGCTAATCATTGCGTACGTGGGCCAAGTATCGATCGAGTATTTTTGACCGATACTTACTTGGTACTTGATTCCAAAGTATCGATTACAAAAGTACTTGGTATCGAAAAGAAAAGTATCGAGTAAGTACTTGTATTTACTCGTATCGTTTCATCCCTAAGGAATGATATTCGAAATATACGCTTTTTTCAAACACTTAGGATTGAAGGAGGCAAAAAAAAACAACAATGTTCTGATGATGTGTGACGGACGTTTAGTCTCCGGAATGACAATAAAGAATTAGGTCGAAAAAAAAATATTTTCTTTCTTTCTAAGACCACCTTGCTTGCTGATCTTCTTATTAATGAATTCAAAAGAATTAAAAAAAAACATATTACAGAAGAATACAGAAGATATTTTTGGATAATATTTATAATTTTTTACTTTCTCTTACCTCTATATATGTTAATATATAGAGAAAGAAAGCTATTGCATTCATGTCAAAAATTAAATGTCGAGATTTTGACGGATATACACGTTTTGAGGTCCCCTGAATCTAAAAAAAGTGGTTTTCGCGACATGGTCTGTCTGTGAACAAAATATCTCAAAATCAAAAATAGTTAGAAAGTTGAAATTTCTATATTTGGGTTAGGCACTCCCATGTGACGTGACACGAAGCTCTTGAACAAAATCGATCAAAGAAAACTAGTACTTTACCGGATGCACTTTTTTTTTTCAGTTTTTTTTTCGATTTTCTCTAAATTGGCTCCGATTTTCTTTTTTAAATTCAAAAATCAATTATTTTTTTTAGATTCTCTTTAAAATGTATATTCTCACTTTGTCATTAAAATCTTCTGAAGACTACTTTACTCTTGTACTCCATAGAAAAGATGAGGAGAAATGGTTGCCAGGCAACAAAATATAAATATTTTTCCCCGTTTATAAATTTTACATTTTGAATTCTAATAAATTATATCGGCGGAACTTCGGTAATAGA
>JAKCPI010003434.1:0-53101 GCA_023213315.1 Euborellia annulipes
TATCGGCTGCGGCAGAAGCCATCCAGCCCTTTTTTTACATTTTGGGATACATTATTTGTTAAATACTTTTTTTCAAATTTTATCAATTGCTGCATTTCTCGGGGTTATGCGGATGATGATGAATAAAGTGTAAAATGAAAGTAGACGAGGAAAAATAACGGAACAATCAAAAAAAAAAAAAAAAAAAAAAAAAAAACCTGCTTTAAACCAAAAGCAAAGATCAAAATATCGACAAAAAATTATAATATACCATTATAACACAAACAAAAATCAAAATAATACAGCATCAAAACAAAATTTAAAAAAAAAAAAAAAAAAAAAAAAGGTAAAATCATCAAAATACATACAGTACAAAAATCTAAATGAAATAGCCTCCAAACAAAATCAAAGATCAAATTAATACAGCATCAAAACCACACAAAAACAAAATATACATTCATCAAAATTGAAACGAAAATCAAAATAATATAAAATAATTCAGCAACAACTAAATGAAAATTCATCAAAATACAAACACAAGTCAGAATAAGATAGCATCAAAACAAAAAACAACATATTATAGCCTCCAACCCGAAGGCAAAAAGCAACATTATCATCAAAATAAATACAGAAATCCAAAAATAAAATATCATCAAAAGAAAACGATCACAAAAAAAAAAAAAAAGAGAGGTCAAAACTAAAGTGAGAAACCAAAACAAAACTAACTCTCCAAAAATACATGTGTTCCAAACAAAACCAACATTACCAACAAAACAGATCAAAACAAAACAGCAGCAAAACAAAATAGAAATAATTACAAGAGTTATATCAAAATATATCATCAAAACAATAAGACTCTAAAGCGTAATTTTGGATCTATTGCAAAAGGTGTTCAGTGCTAAAAGAGGAACATATTCAGGATTTTTTAAAAATTTTTCAAATGACGGCGGGTCTCTAAAATTAGGGATAATTTTCTCTAGAAATTTCTTCCTTTGGCTGTCATATTGAGGGCATTGAACAATTATATGGAAAGGACTGGCCGGAGCAATGGAGCAGGAACATAGGGACTGAGATTGCGGAATTATATTGAATCTTGCCAGATGCGATTGTGCTCGGGTATGATTTATTCTGAGTCTATTTATCAGGGTAATGGCTGACCTAGGCAACAGAGGGAGAAAGCTAAACCAAGGAGATCCAAGAAACGGTTTCAATTTGTGTAGATGTGAACCTGTAATCGTGGAAGAATGCGTCCAGGAATTTGCCCACATATTTTTACATGAACTTTTTATGAGTGCAAATAAATCTTGCCAAGGCACGGAAAGGTTGCACTGCGAACCATTTAAAGTTGCCCTTTTTGCCAGATAGTCGGCGATTAGGTTCCCCTGACAATTTCTATGAGCCCGGATCCATCTTATGGAGATCTTCATGTACTTGTGATGTGCCTTTTCTATTAACTGAATTATCTCTAGAATGAGTTTGTTATATGACTTTTTATATTTAAAATTGGCTATAGCTTGTAAGGCGCTTTGAGAGTCGGATACAATTAAGGTGCTTTGAAAGGTATGTGAGACTGCATATACTAACGCTTCATGAATTGCTTTAAGTTCAGCTGTGAAAACTGAAGCGGCTGGTGGTAATTTAAGAAGACTAAATGCTGCATTTGCCTGATCATAAAAAGCGCAGCCCACACTCCTGGAATTTTTGGATCCGTCTGTAAAAATGATGGCCTGGTAATTATTATCTATAGGACTGGATATTTCTATATCTAAATGCATATTCAATAGGTCCGGAGTTATTGAAAATGAGGGGGGCAAAGAGAATTTCTCCTGCCGTATATTCATTCTTTGTATCTTTATCCAAGCTTCTACAAGAGGCGGGAGGGGTTTGTAATTCCAAAAACCAGAAGAAAAATATTTATTTTCCAGCGAAGACAGAGATTCAATGACAGGGTGAAAAATCTTGCTGAACGCTTGAGTATAAATTTTGTGGCAAGCATTTTAGTTCTAATCTCTAAAGGTGGTTCATTAGCTTCAACGAGGATAGCGTTACAGGGGGAAGACCGCATATAACCCATGGCAATACGAATCGCCTGAAACTGTATCCTGTCGATCGATGTTCGTACGGTCTGACAAGCAGCCCTGAATAAAAAGGACCCATAATCTAATTGAGAGCGTATAGTAGCCCTATAAAAGTTAATTAGAACTTGTGGGTCAGCTCCCCATGTGAAGTTTGCAATCATTCTCATTAGTTTTAAGTACTTGATACACTTTGTTCTTATACTAAAATAGTGTGCTTTCCACAAAAGTTTTGCGTCTAATATTAAACCTAGGTACCGTACATTCGATACTATAGGGAAGTCTACATTAGCCAGGGAGATGTTTGTCCACAATGGAATTCTTCTCGTAGCAAATATACATACCGCTGACTTTGAAGGCGAGATTGTCAAACTGTTATTATCTAGGTATTCAATTAACGAGAACATTGACACATCCAGATTTATCATGCTAGTGTTTAAATCAGTCGAGGAAGAATAGACCACCAAATCATCGGCGTATTGAAGTATTTTTGACTCATGAGAGATAGACGCAATATCCTGAGTGTAGCAAACAAATAAAATTGGGCTCAAAATTGATCCCTGAGGTAGTCCTCTGTAAATATTTCTCGATAGACTGTTTTGGATCGGGTAGGTTTTTATAAAAATTTGTCGGCCAAAAAGTAAGTTAAAAATAATTTTCGTAGTAATTTTGCCAACCCCTAGATTTAATAGCTTTTGACACAGGGTGTGTATGTTAACATTATCATAAGCTCCCTGAATATCGATAAATGCAGCAGAGGTGTACATTTTGGTGGCCATAGCCTCCTGAATATTATTGACCAGAAGTGCCAAATTATCCATAGTGGAAGAAAAACTACGGAAACCGAACGAGAAATAAGGTAGTTGGTAGGCAGTCTCGAGCATATTTTCAATTCTAAATTTAACTAGTCTTTCAAAGATTTTGAGGAGGCATGGTGAAAGTGCTATTGGGCGATATGAGTCCTCGCTCTCTCTACTCTTGCCAGGTTTCAATATTGGAACGACTAACTGTGTCTTCCATGATTGAGGGATGAAATCCGAATTTTTAATATCATTATAAATTTGTAACAAGAAAACTCTCGCGTTTCTGGGGAGGCGTTTAATCATGGGATATGATATTCGGTCTACTCCTGGTGACGTGTCCCTTTTAGTTTCGTAAAGCGCTTTACTCAACTCTTCTAGAGAAAAATTTAGACTTAGTATATCATCCGAGTGATTGTTAGAAGTGGGGATACTGAATTTATCTTGGGGAACAAATGGCGGCGCGAGCTTATTCAGAAATTTTTCCAGAATTTCTTCAGAAGGTAAATTCCTATAGACTACCCTATTACCCTGTATTTTTTTAATTTTTGCCCACACTTCTTTTGGGGGGTTATTTCGATTAATTGAAGAACAAAATTCCATCCAGGAAGACTTTTTGGCATCCTTGATTACTCTTTTGACCAAAGCTTGCTTTTTCCTTAAATCGAGATAGTTATCTAAAATAGGGTTATTTTTGAAATTCCTATGAGCCAGCTTTTTGTTGAGGATTGCCACTTTACACTCCTCAGACCACCAAGGGACAGGAGGATACTTCCCTGACGGAGGTTTAGAAATAGGAATAGACATATTTGCTGCCGAGATTATAGTTGATGTAAAAAAATTATACTTAGCTTCTAAATCATAATATATTGGGGAATTAACTATCCTTTGATTAATTAATAATTGGTACAATTCCCAATTCGCCATTTTAGTCTTGAAATTTGGAGTGTAATTATTTATATTTATAACTGCGGGCGAAAAGGAACAAGAGGTAATGAGTAAGGGGAAATGATCCGACCCTAACGTATCATCTAATACTGCCCAATTAAAAATTGGGGCGAGGCGATAGGAGCAGAAAGATACGTCCACAATTGATGGAGAATTCATGTTGAATGCAAGCCTTGTAGCTGTGCCATCATTAAGGCACATGAGATTTAGGTCTTCGGCAATATTTACAAGCACCTCACCTTGTCTATCTTGAAAATTGCATCCCCATTCAGGAGAATGTGAATTGAAATCCCCAAGAAGCAGGAGCGGCTGTGAGTAAGGCTGAAGTAGATCGATCCACTCAGAGTAACTAATATAATGATTCGGGCTACAGTACACTGATAATAAGGTAAAAGTCAAGTTTGGTAGAGAGATCTTCACTGCACTAATTTGTATAAACTCATTGCTATAGGTTCGTAAAGGGCTGAACGTAAGCAAATTATTTACCATAATTATCGAGCCCCCTTTTCCATCTTGCCTATCTGCTCTAATTGACGAGAACCCTCTTAATCTAAATTCCTGAGTCGGTTTGAGCCACGATTCCGTTACAGCTACCATTGAAATACCCAAATCCCTTATAACCACCTCTAAATTTCCTTTATTTGCGTTAAGCGACCTTGCATTCCACTGAATTATCTTTAGTGTATCCATTTTTTTTTTTTTTTTTTTTTTTTTTAAGTATATATTACAGGGATTAAGTGAGTAAAAATTTAACAATATATAGACACAACCCTATTATCTTATTACTATTATATATATTATTCAATATATTGTAAACAAATGGTCTTAACATGTTACGTCAATTACCGAGTAGTACTACTCCCTAAATTATCAGGAGTAAACATACAGCTTGGTAAAGTATCGTTTAATAATTTGCATATCATTGTTTTTGTTGCCGGAGATGATATCTCCTGAGAGAGGGTAGGGACAATACCAGAAATTATTTTTATAATTATCTCTAAAATTAAGTATTTAAAATTCCCATTATTTAATATATTATTCCGGTAGACCGGACTATCGGAAATGGGCCCTGAAGGGATATTAAGAGAGTTTGATACATTCTCCTGATTCCTGTAAATATTTTCAACGGGAGTTCTTTGTTTACTTCGACTCTCGATAATACTAGGAGTATGGCTATTTCGCCTACTCTCTTGAGATAAGGTACAGCTTAAATTTTCCTGGACTTGCTGGGAATGGGGTTGAGAAGAAGCTACAGAAGCAAAATTATTTTTAAATGGATTATAGGACACGGCGTAATTTAGATTATCGCAAGCCTGTTGAGGGTGTAATTGCAAAGACGGCAAGGGAGGGAAATTAGCTAGGTTGGGCTCCATGGGCGCCATATGGGGCTGGGATTGGAATTTATTAATTGATTTCCTTATGTACGTTTTGGGGCAGAGCGCATTAGCTTCTAAAAAGGAAATACTTTGTGACGACATTAATAATTTAATATTTTGTTGGCGAGCATATTCAGGGCAATTTGCCGAATCTGTAGATTTATGGCCTTGGCCACAGAAAACGCAGCTAACCGCATTTCCCTGACAAGACCTTGAAAAATGCTCTCCGGCGCACAATTCACAACGTATTTTATTCTTGCACACCCTATTGGAATGGCCATAACGTAAACAAGAATAACACTGAACTATTCTTTGCTGATATTGCTCCACCCTGCACCTAACTCCCAGAATTTTGACATCACATGGCAGAACTTGCCCCCGAAAAGAGATTATTATAACCGGGGTTGGGACTCGTATCCTACTTTTATCGCTCAATTCTTTAAATTTATATATTCTTCTTGCTTCAATAATTTCGCAGTCAGACTCCGCGAACTCTACAATCTCGCTCTCGCTTAAAGTTGAATCTACATTTCGCACCACTCCTTTTTTAAATAGAAAAAAACCAGGAATAAAACAAATCAAATTATTCGACGACCATATCGCATTTTCCAACAATTCATTTGCTTCGTCAAAAGAACCATTTATAACTATTTTAACACGATTAAAACCTATACTCTTAATTAAAGCTATTCTAGAATAAAAATTACTAACATTATTTCTTAACAGCTTGCCAACGGCCATGCCATGCAATCTATTACGATTTACTGCCTCTACATAGAGGGAAAATGGACCCCTATCCTGAGAGGCATACCTATTATTAGCGCATTTTTGTGCAAACGTGCTATCAGTATTTGATTGAGATGAAAGTGAAGAATTAATGACTGCATTAGCAGTATTTGTATGTAATGAAGGTAATGTATTAATGATATTAGGCGATATATCACAATTTAAAGAATTATTTACATTGTCTTTTAATGTTATATTAGAAGACTGGTTGATGTCTTGCTTACTTGCAGCCATTTCCACATCTTCATTTTCGTCATCCTCGTCTTCATTTTCATTACTATTTGATGTCTTCAATCTCTTCGCTGAGGCATATTCACTTTTCCTTTGATTGAACGCATAATCTTCGTTAATCAACACTAGCGAGTCTTTTATCACTTCCGAGAACGAAGACCCCTCCGACAGATGCGGTGTCCCGCCGGCCAGGGGCTCCCCCATCCGCAAGCTGCTACTAAGAAATTCTTCGTTCTTCTTTACTTGGTGGGATTTTAAGGAAAAATTTATTATCCACCTTTAAACTAACGACTAACTATTAATAAAATATCAACTTTGATTAACTATAACACTTAAACTGCCTAGAATTCAAATATCTTTAGGAGAGAAAAAATTTTCGCATATAAACAAAGTCTTGTTTGTTTACCCACTTTACTCTTGTACTTCATAAGAAAGGAGAAATGGTTGGCATAGTAACAAAATATAAATATTTTCCCATGTTTATAAATTTTATATCTTGAATTCTAATATATCAGCCCTCGGGGCTTGGCGTAGAGGTTAGCGTGCTAACCTCGTTTACCAAGCCAGATATCAACCATTTTATTTTTTGCTAAAAAATTTATATCTCTACAATCGTTGGACAATTGAGTTGGATTTTTGGAAATTTAAAATTCTAATTTAGGGGGGGGGAATCAGTTTGATCAATTTATTCGTTTAAAATTTAAAATTTTTCCTCCAAACTAGAATTTTAAATTAATGATTTTAGTGGAAAATGCATCACAGCTATATAAGTTATCTACATTGTAATTGAATCAGTCAACCTTTTAATATAAATTGGTTAAAAACAGAAATGGCGGATATTTGGCGAAAGAAGGGTTTCTATTCAAAACTTTGACCAATATAACCAACCACTCCCTTAATTATCTGCGCGCATATCGAAACATTCTGCATTAACATATATTCCAGGATTTTTATCATTAATTATCTATTGATTTATTTAAATTTTAATTGAAAATTTTATTAAATACTAAACAATTTATTAGCTAAATACTTGAAAGTAATATTTTAGAATTTTTTATTATAAGATGCTTATTATTCATTTTTTTTTCTCCCTTCTCATTTTATTTTTATTGCTGGATAAATTTTATTTTTAATTGACCAGGAATGACTGGCTGCCAATTATACTAATTAATTAACAACATTATTGACAAATTCAATTGGACATCGAATTAGTTCATTTCAACTCTAATATAATTTCTATATAGATATATAAAAAAATTAAATAATTTAAGAGATTAAATAAAAAAAAGTTAATAATATATCAATATAAACATATCAGTTCTTCAAATAATGTCATTTCATCATTAAAATAATTTATTAAAATTGAATTTATGTATATTTTTCAAATGAATATTAGAGATAAAAATTCTCATGTGAGCGATATTGATATTTAGGTCAAATTTTTTGTATGTACAAGTGTTTTAATTAGCTATTTAATTTTATTGCTATAAAAAGAGGTAGGAATTTAATTAAAATACACTCAGTATTGGGATTTGAATATATACTGGCCCCGACACACGCTTTCGGAATCTTGGCATCTATGCACTCTGTCTGTCTACCTGTGAACAAAATATCTCAAGAACGAAAAGAGCCAGGAGGTTAAAATTTGATATTTAAAGTAAGGCGGCTACACTCGTAAGTGCAAACTTGACAAACATGCATGCACAATCTTTTTGTACAAGCATGCTTGTGCAAGCACACGCTTATGCTGAAAATTAACCTAAAAATGTCAAACTCGGGCGACAATGCAAGGTTATTTATTCGAAGATAGCAATAAAAAACTGACTTTAAAGAGAGACACAATAAATATTAATATTTAAATTGAAATATTTAATGAATTAATATATTTTAAATAAATATCTAACATCAAGACGTCTATAAAATGGCCAAGAGTTTTGCTTGCGCAAATGTGCTTGTGCATGATTTAAATTCAATTGAGCATCAAGCGGCTTTTACAATTAAAATGCTTGCGCAAAATTCTCTTACAGACGCTACAGTTTGCTTGTATAAAATGATTGCACGTATGCTTGTCAAGTGTGCAGTTACGTGTGAAGCCGCCTTAAGGAAGAACCCCCTTGCAAGTATGGGCCAAAAAGTACTAGTACTTAACTGATGTACTTTGTCAGTTTTTTCGATTTTCTCAAAATTAGTTGCAACGATTTTGATTTAAAATTCATAAATCAATTATTTTCCAGATGCTCTTTAAAATATATATTCAGTTGTTTGAACCCAAATGGGTTGTTTCAAAAAATGTTTTAAACCGCCTTAATGCATTGAAGTTTTTTTTTTTACACATGCAATGTTCAAATAATCCTCATCCCAGTTATGTTTAAGTTAAATAACTTTGGGTGCATTCTTACATTTTTTTCACTCTTTCCAGAAATCTTTATTTCCCCCAAATTATTTGTTTTAAATCAATGACTTACTCTAATTTGATAATAAATAACAGGCTTTTATTTCGAAATATGAGAACGCCTTGTAATTAGGCAACCTTCAATTGCCAAGGAGGAGAGATTTTGTCGACTCGTGAACAAATTTTTCTCCACTCTCACATCCATGAAAAAGGTAGTCACATATTGTTTGCCTCTTTATTGTCAATTTATCTTAAGTTATAAGTTATTAAATGGCAGGAGCTCTCCCCTCCGTTTTTTTCTTATTTATCCAAAAGTTAACATGTTTTCTATCTCCTGGGCTTTTCGTGCCTTTCGTCTAGGCGTATATTTTTTCTAAAAAAAAAAAAAAAAAAATAATCTCATTATTTATTAGTTTGTTTTTTAGCAAGTCTCCCCTCGTATCTTCTCCATTTATATGTATATCATTTTTTTTTTTCAATTTTTCTAGATTATATTTAATTAATATCCATTAATTATAATAAATTTAAAAAGAAAGAACAATCGAAATAAAAACTTTTATATTTTGTTTGATAAAAGATTTTTTTTTTCTTCAAGTTTTCAAGAAACTTTTCAACGACAACATATTTCGCATTAAAAAAAAAAAAAAAATAGCTTCGTTTTCAAGCGAAGAATCTTGATAATTAATCGTTAATTGAGGTCGTCTGAGGTCCCTCGGGGAGCCGCCCTGACCTTTATCAAAAGACCCAGACGGATCCCTTAAGCTCGAAATCCTCCTTTGGAATTCCTATCGCCAGAAACAGGACCGACCAAACAAAGGGTTTTATTTTACTCCACGACACCATTACCATTACGATTACAATTTATATCCGATCTGATGAATTTAAGCTGAATACCTCTTTTGGTTACTAAAACCATTTTCCATGTCTTTGAATAATCATTAGTAAAGAAAACAAACTTCAAAGGTAAATTAAAAAATAAAATTGAAATGTTTACTCAACGTGAATAGCGACTACGAATTATCCGAGCTATAAGATTGGAATTTCTTCCCTATTTTACAGATTTATAAACCTATTTATGAAACTTTTAATAAATTGGTTTATGAAAGTTTAGTTTTTAATATATGAACATTTCTTATACCAGAATATAAAATTGATAAACAGTTTGTGTAAAAGACTTCCTAAACTAGTTTATGAATATCTATTGAAAATTTTTAACAGTCTACCTCGCAACAAGCGACAACCAAACAATTTATCTCATTCGTATTAGGTTCCGGACATCTTCTTCTTCTTCTTCTGTCCTGGCCTGATTATTCCCGCGGTGCAGGGTCGGCGGAGATACGTTTTTACGACTGGAAGAAATAGGACAGGCCGGCCCGTCGCACGGTCTGTCGCCTGTTGAAAATAGGAAGAAAAAGACAGACATTTAAAGAACTGAAGGACTGCCTGTCCCAGCTCGGGCAGCTCGTGGTCGCCATCCACGTACCCACAAGATGTGGGCCCCTGAGCAAATTAGGTTCCGGACATCTCTTCTTTTAATTCCATTTTTTGTTGCTTATTATTTTCTCGTTATTTCTTGTGTCGACATCTGATGAATCGCAATTTCCTTCTTTTTTATCTCTCTCTTAATTTGTAATTTTTTATACAAAGCTTGGCAGAGCGTAATTAATTAATTAATCTATCACCTGCACCCTTAAGTATGGCTTTGTTATTCGCTTTTAGCCTTAACAGCAATCTCTCGCTTTACCTTAAATTATCTACCAGAGCACAATTGTTGCATCATTTTGCGACATCCATAATTAATCAACTCTCTAGCGTTGGCTTAAAAGGAATTATTCTGCGTTTATATGGGAGAACCATCATAAACCACACACTTGGCCAGAATTGCGCGAATTATGTATTACGGTTGGGAATCTTATACGAGCTTTCATCTCATTAACTAATGTTTTTTAAATAAATGAAATCAAAAAGGTAATTTATTCGTAGTCGTATGATTTTCCCCAGTAAGATTGAAATATCTAGAGAATGTAGAGTATTCAGTTCAGCAAAATTATTATTTTTTTTAAATTTTCAATTTATAATACGAGGGCAGGTCAATAAGTCCGTGACTTTTTGAATGAAACACACAGGTTTTTGGATAAAAAATTATTTTATTTCTCTAATTTTTTTTATCCCTTCCAAAAATAAGATTTGTCAAGGACATCAAAATAGGTATTTGTTTGTGAGATGATTTCATCGTTGGAGTCAAATCTCTTTCCGCCGAGCCATTTTTTCAGGTTTGGAAACAACAAATAGTCACTCGGGTCTAAATCCGGAGAATAGGGCGGGTGAGGGAGCAATTCGTATCCCAATTTGCACCCTTGCATTGTCCTGCATTGTCTTCTCAAATCACGGGGTAGTCTGCTATTAATGGATGTCAAACAAAAACTAAAAGACCCAGCTGGTTCAAATTTCGACAGGAGTCAGCTGATAGTTGCCTGCTGACAGGGAGCTGTGTTGCCATTTCAGTTAAGAGGCGGGAAATTCAAAAAGTCAGGGTCTTATTCACCTGCCCTTGTATGAATAAATATATATTAACATCAGCATATAGCATGTCTAAAGTTTGAAAATCCTATTCACTTACCCACACTGGATAAGAACAATTAATTGAAATGAATAATCTAAAAATCAAACCGTCCTGATAAAGACTTATAAATTGTGAAAAACAATTTTTTTTTTTAATATAAAAAACACTTTTTTCTCGTTCACGCTCACACTCATACACACATTCATACAGTCTTTTCGGCAACTCAGGCCAAATAAGCATGTACGTAACTTTCGTTATTTTAATACATTTGAACATTTTGTGGATTTTTCGGGAAAGTATTATATAAAATTTCTTTTTAATTTAAAAAAAAAATAACTAAAAGAAATAGGCTTTAAATATAATTCACGTAATAATTGACGTAATTTCTCATTACAAGAAAGACTGTTTTAACTAAATCATGGCACAATATATCGAAACACAATGCTTTATTAAAATTGTTATGTACGTAATTAAAAGCCGCCCCTACCAAAAATTGCGCAAACTATTAATTAAATTTTAATGAAAAATCAGAGAATTTATTTCATATCATTCATTCATCATTAGCAAATTAATCTGATTTTAAACAAAATTGATTGCCTTGAATAGACCAAATAATATGATTATCGGAATACTGCTGTTAAGCCCTTCAAAATATTCTGTTCTGTAAATGGCAGAGTCTCTCTAAATTTGCCAATCATTTTGATAAAGTATAAACACACAAAGATAGTAACTAAATCTATTCTCTAAACAATGAATTAAAATTTTACATTTATATATTAAACCAGGTGCACGGCCAGCCTTTGGTGGGTAGAGAGCTCCCCCACCTCGAACCCACGAGCTGACTCGCACCTGCCTCGCGTCTTAATCATGTCTCACGAATTTTACTTGTTTCAGATAGATTTTTTTTTAAATCATTATATAAATAACAACCCCCACAAAGATTGTTAAAATTAAATCGAAATGTATTATGTTAATATATATAGAGAGAAAGTATTGGATTCGTGTCAAAAATCCGATGTCGTAATTTTGATGGATAGGCCTATACACGTTTTGAGGTCCTCTGAATCCAAAAAAGTGGAATTTTCGCGACATGGTCTGTCTGTGAACAAAATATCTTAAGAACGAAAAGAGCACTGAGGTTGAAATTTTATATTTAAGTTAGGTACCCCCTTGGAAAGTGACACAAAGCTTTTGAACAAAATCGGCCAAAGAGTACTAGTACTTTACTGGTGTACTTTTACAGTTTTTTCGATTTTTTCAAAATTGGCTCTAACGATTTTGATTAAATTTAAAAAAAATTTTAGATTCTCTTTAAAATGTATATTCTCATTTCACTCTCAAAATTGTTTAAAGCACACTTCACTCTTGTACTTTATAAGAAAGAAGAAATGGTTGCCATGGTAACAAAATATAAATATTTTCCCATGTTGCTCAGGGGCCCACATCTTGTGGGTACGTGGATGGCGACCACGAGCTGCCCTAGCTGGGACTAACAATACTTCTGTGCTTTGCGTGTCAGTCTCTTTCCTTCTATATTTTCAACAGGCGTAGGACCGTGCGATGGGCCGGCCTGTTCTATTCCTTCTCGGTCGTAAATCCCCCCCCCCTTCCGCTGATCCCGCACCGCGGGATGGCCATTCCTTCTATTGTCAATGCTTTTCTTTTAAAGTCTTGATCATATATCTTTTAGCTACCCACTCGAAAATAATAATTTTAAGGAAGAAGAAATAAACAGACTCTTCTTGATTGTTAATTAAATTTCTAAATTGAAGAGAAAGAAAGACAAAATAAATATAATTTTAAATACGTTAAATCAATTCAATTATCATATATAGAATATAAAATTTTAGCAACAGAGACAAAAAGATTTTAAAATCGAATCGTTTAATTTGCATTTTCAATTCGCTTTTATCGCTAAATTTAGGATACGTAATATAATTAATGCAAAATACAAAAAATTATTGCCAAACACTTTCTTGCTGTTTCAAAAACGTATTTTATGTAATTAAATCAACGACATAGACTTTAATCAAATTAGAAAGTAAATAGACTCACTCACCTCCACTACGTTAATAACCTGAATTGACAGAAATATATGAGTTATTTAAATTGAGAAAAGAGACGAAACAAAATGATTTTATCAATTTTAATTATTTTGCAGGTTTACGTTGGAGTTGACTAAACATCAATTTATTGGGCCAGGTATCGATGTACCAGCGCCTGATATGAACTCAGGGCCTCGGGAAATGGCATGGATTGCTGACACTTATTTCAAGACCTTAGGTCATTCGGTAAATATTTTTATGAATATGTGAGGAGTATGAATTGTAGGGAGGAGAAGGGATACTTTGACCCCTTCTTGCCTGTTCTAAAACGACTTGCTATAAAATAATTATTTATTTAAATTACACCTAAGTGCCTCGGATAATCTCTTGTTTTTTTTTTTTTCAATGAATTTCTGCCTATCCAATTGAGACTTGAGTTGTTGCTCTCCAGCAGTTATTATCTCTCATATTATTTTTTACTTTCTCTTACCTATGTATATATGTAATATATATAGAGAGAGAAAGTATTGGATTCATGTCAAAAATTCGATGTCGAGATTTTGATGGATCTTCACGTTTTGAGGTCCCCTGAATCAAAAAAGTGGTTTTCGCGACATGGTCTGTCTGTGGGTGTGTGGGTGTGTGGGTGGGTGTGTGTGTTCAATTTTAAGCAGAAGGAATTGAGATTGAAATTTTATATTTAAGCTAAACTCCCTCCGGGCCGGAAAAATAAGCTTTTAATCAAAATCGACTAAAGATTCTTGTACTTTACTAATGTACTTTTTCAGTTTTTTTCGATTTTCTTAAAATTCGCTCTAAGGATTTTGATTAAAATTCAAAAATCAATTATTTTTTAGATGCTCTTTCAAATGTATATTCTGTTTTGCCCTCAAAATTGTTTGAAGCCACTTTCTCTTGTGTTCAGGAAAGATAGGAGAAATGGTTGCATGGTAACAAAATATAAATATTTTCCCATACTTATAAATTGTACATCTTGAAAATCGAATGAACGGTACTGTCGGAAACTAAATACATGTCGACACAAAAAATCTGGTGTGACAAGCACAGTACACAACTTTCGATTACCGAAGGTAAGAGAAAGTTGTGTGTTCAGTCACACCAGATTTTTCTTACTAAATACTATTTTATTAAATATTGATTTTTTTAATTAATATTATTTTATTTTTACAAAGCTATCTCCCGTGAAAATTGTTTGAAGTACATTTTACTGATGTATTTCAGATTTTTCAAATTCATTTTCCGGCTCTTCCTTCCATAGAGCCAATGTTAAATCCTTATGGGGATTGGAACTTTTTACACATAAAAAAAATCTTTCTGACTCTTAAGAAATTTTGTATTTAGGATTCTCTATTCTGTATAAAATATCCAAATATGGGATTAAAATTTTTAAAAAAATTTCAAGCAGTCAATATTTAAAATACATAGCCTATGGAAATTTTGATTCAATTTACTTTTTTACTTTTTTTTTACTTATGAAATGCAAGTTGTTAAGTTAACTAAGGTGCTATGAGAATCCTAAATATCTCGACACAAAAAATGTGCTGTGACAAGCACAGTACACAACTTTCCTTGCCGAAGTTTAAGAGAAAGTTGTGTGCTGTGCCACCAGTACACCAGATTTTTTTTATAAATTTTTTCATATAACCTCCCCCCGTAATGAATAATATATGAATATTTTCCATGTATTTATTTCAATTGATTGGTATCCAATTCAATTGAAATAAATTTTTCCGCATGGGACGGAATGCGAACCCTTGACTTCGGCACCTTTAAGCTCAAGGGGCTCTTTTCACTTTATTTTAATTAAATTTTTGAAGTTAAACTTCTTTAAACATGTTAGAACAAGTTTGAATGATCCCACTCAAAGAGTTACGATACGTTGTATCCCCTTTACTCGACACCTTCTTCTAAGTCCCTCGGTTTAAACTGGAATTCGCAAATGCCTACTAAATTTTTTTGCTAATATATTAAATATATGGTTTTAATTGATTTTATTTAAAGTAACATTGTTATTAATATTACAATTTTCAGAGTCCTTCATGTTCAGGAGGCTCATGGCTAATCGGATTACGCACCTAGAGTTGCTATAAAACTCGGGTTCAAATCCCAGTTGCCGTGAAAATTTTCAAACATTGCCAAAGTTCCTTCGTCCCACTGTCATTGAAGTTAATCTCTGTTGAGAGATAGGAAAAAATTTAAATTTATGATTGAATAGATTAGTTTTTGCTTACTTTTTTTCGATTAATTGATCTTTAGTTGAAAAATTCATTAATGAGTTGGTCGTTTAAGGTTGTCTACTTTCTAACAAAGTAATTTTAACTAATTTCTAAAATCCTTGACACCTACATTAAAAGTTTTTATATGTGATAAGAGAAGGAATTTACTTTGATGTCAACGTTTTGAAACTTAGTCTTGCTCTTCTTCAGGAGAATAAACACATACTATTATATGTATGTCAAACATTCGATTTTATCAGAATGATTATTTTGCTGAAATAGAACGAAAATTTGAAATTACTTCTTAATTTTCAATTCAAAAAGACGTTTTTGGGATTCTGGGCTTCTTGACTATTGAATAATAATTTATATTTAATAAAAATAATTGGCACACTTCATATTATTCTTAAAAAAAAAAAACTTTCTAAATTCAGTCAAATTCAACTCTATAAAAAAATCCCTTAAAAGAGAGGAGTTCTTATTTTTCTATAAAAGTGTAAAGTTGGTGGAGACTTTCCATCCTCCCCCCCTCCCTTTTCAAGGACATTTTTTTGGAAAAGCTTTTCGTCTTTTGGCATCAACCATCATCTATGAATGTTGTCCTTTCAAATAAAAAGAGAAAAAAAATATACGTCTTCATTTTTCTTTCCTAAAAATGGGGACGGATGTCATATTGTAAACGGACTTGTATTCAAGCACACTCGTCGCTATCCGTCTTTGGGGCTCAATTTAAAAAATACATAATGTATTATATAAAGAAACTTCGAGGAAAAGAAAGTTTTTTTTTTCTATATATGAAATTAATTGTTATTTGTATATTTTTGAGTTCACTGGGCTTTATATAAATATTTTTTTTTTTTTATGATGGATTATTGATTGATATATTTTTGATAATTTTTTTTTTACGAATAATTGAAATTCACATTACAAATAATTTGTTATCTTTAATTTATTGCTTGTGTTTTTGGGTAGTTTGGGGGGCTTTAATGAGTGGTCCAGGCTGCTACAAAAGAAAAAGTGGAAAGAATTTTCTTTTATAATCTTCTTTTAGTTTGGAGCAGACCTGACATGTGGTAAAATAAAAGATTGAAAATGTGCATCTCTCTTTATCCATATTCTGAAACCACAACAAATTCATAAACAATAAAATTTGAGGTTTCGAGTCGAAATACTCCAAGTTTTTATTTTCATCAACTCTCGTATTTTTAAGGATAACATTCCCTAAAAAAATTCTTAAAGAGGAAAGTAAGTTAGTCTGCTTAATATTGATATTTTTTTAAGTGACTAATTCAAAATCCTTTCTTGATCTGTTAACTAAACAGCCAAGAAAACATTTAATTCGAAAATCCTATGATCAAAACATAAGCTAGTAAATTATCATGTTTTAAGACGTTTCTACAGTGTCTATTCATGCCATTTTTTTACTTTAAAAAAAATTATTTTCGTCTGTTCGTGTGTTGCTGTCTTTTAGCCCTACACATTTTTACTTTCTCTTACCTCTATATATGTTAATATATAGAGAGCAAAAGTATTGGATTCATGTCAAAAAATCGATGTCGAGATTTTAATGGATTATTTTTTAGATGGTCTTTGAAATTTATATGCTCATTTTGCCGTTTTGAGGTTCCCTGAATCCAAAAAAGTTGTTTTCGCGACATGGACTGTATGTGTGTGGTCTGTCTGTGTGTGTTCAATTTTAAACATGAAGGAATTGAGCTAAGAGGTTGAAATTTTATTTATTTAAGTCAAACACTAGGGCGTGAAAATAAACTTTTGATCAAAATCAACCAAAAAGTAGTACTTTACTGATGTAATTTTTCAGTTTTTTAAGATTTTCTCAAAATTCGCTCTAACAATTTTGATTAAAATTCATAAATCAATTATTTTTTAGATGCTCTGAAATGTATATTCTCATTTTGCCATTGAAATCTTTTGAAGCACACTTTACTTTTGTATTTTATAGAAAGAGAAGTAATGGTTGCCATGGTAACAAAATGTAAATATGTCCCACTTATAAATTGTGCATCTTGAAATTCGAAAGTACCGTACTGTCAGAAACTAAATATATGTCGACACAAAAAAATCTGGCGTGACAAGCACAGAACACAACTTTTGATTACCGAAGGTAAGAGAAAGTTTTGTGATGTGCGACCAATCACACCAGATTTTTATTTTAATTGATAGGAAGCCAATTCGATCGAAATTGAACTGGAAGCGAACTTGACAAACCGCTCAAAAGACGTATGAGCGGAAAAAGAGTTAAAATGTAATTTGTATTTTGATTCTCTTTGAGATTTTAAACTTGATAATTAGAAATAAATAATACGTTTCTATTTTCTATATCAAAATTCTGGAATGCTTTTTGTAACGTCTCTTTTGGCATCTTAAGACATCATCTTTATTTTTTAAAATTAATTGGCAGTTAATATAATTTATAAAAATTTTATTTTTCGAGTCAGAAAGCGAATCCTAGCACTAGAGGCGAAATCTCTACTACTTTACTATTGCTTAGAATATTTCTTAATATTTCATTAATTTCATATAATTCAAGGCTATGTTTACAAAATATTTATTATTCCATTTTTTTAAATCTATTTCGTTTTACAAAGGCATAACTTTGGAAATTATTAATTAAAAAAGTTTGTATATCCAAATAATATTCCATTTTAGATGCCGCCCGCCCTGTTTAATCCACAAACTAAATAGACTATATCTTTGTTTGAACAACATACTGATATATGAACAAAACCCGAGTACGTAGCTAATTTTCATGCTTTTTTTTATTAAGATAAAACTCACTTTTTTTTTTTAATAAATAATAAATTCAAGATTTAATTTAAAAAAATATAATTAAAGCTTTTTTTCACTAAAAAAACCTTTTGTATTTAATACAAAAGAACTCGCTCGCTTACCCAACGGCCTTTCGCCGCAGGAATTAAGTATAAGTTAGGGTAAGATATTTTTTTCATTAAAATTCATTTTAATATTTTAAAACATATGACATCGAATAAGTTACTGTATACAAAGAACAAAAATCTGGTGTAACTGGTCGCACAGCACACAACTTTCTCTTACCTTCGGTTCTGTGCTTGTCACACCAGCTTTTTTGTGTCGAGTTATATTTGGGCCTTTTATTTTGAAAGTGGCGTAAGTCCATTTTCTATTGTTTCGAGAAAATGAAAGGTAAACATATCTGTTTATTAAAAATCTATTTACCGACCAATTTTCAATTGTACAAAACATGGGAATTTTTTTAAGAAATTAACCACTAGCTAGTTATACAAAGAAAATTTACATTAATTTATGCATAAATTATTTGATATCTCATTTTTTTTTTTTTTTTTTTAATGGACTTCACCACTTTCAAAATAAAAGGTCCATTTAGTTTCCGTTGGTACGTAGGCCTATATTAAAATTCAAAATGTAAAACATGTGAAAATATTTATATTTTGTTACCATGGCAACCATTTCTCCTATCTTTCCTATGAAGTACAAGAGTAAAGTGTGCTTCAACCAATTTTGAGAGCAAAATAAGTATACATTTTAAAGACCATCTAAAAAATAATTGAATTTTAATCAAAATCGTTAGAGCGAATTTTGAGAAAATCGAAAAAAAAAAAACTGAAAAAAGTACATCAGTAAAGTACTAGTACTCTGGTCGATTTTGTTCAAAAGCTTCGTGTCACGTCCCAGGGGGTACCTAACTTAAATATAAACTCAATCAAGGTTATGGAGAAAGAAAAACCAGCGAATGCTTTCCACGTTAAAATAATTTATTCGCAGATATTTCGGTAAGCCTAACGCAAACCATCCTCAGTGCTTCAAATTATATGATTGTGGAGCGTTTAACAAACTCATAAAATGCTTGAGAAGCCATTCTATATATGGAGGGGAAGTATATATGGAGAGAAAGTACACGCGCCTGGTGGGTCACTGTGAGAAATTATCTTAAAGCATACAAAAAATTCGATTGTGTCTTATGTATATAGATGCTATTTTTCTCTCAGTGACTTGCTTCATACGATTTTGTCCCCTCCATATATAGAATGGCTTCTCAAGCATTTTATGAGTTTGTTAAACGCTCCACAATCATATACCATGGGGAACATAAACATTTGCACCCTGAGCCATTTGAAAGACGCCTACTGTTAGGCAGCCCAATTGACTCACCACTACATATGCAGTGTCTGTGTGAATTTACCTGAGGTAGGGGTTCTGAGGGTCTTTTAGGATAGACCATAAACCACCTCTTTTCAGCAATATAGCGTAGCCTTTTTTTTATCTCAATATTTAAACTTTTTTTTTAATTTCATCTTGTTATTTGGAAAAAAATTAACTTATTTCAAATTTTGAACGAAACTTGCACCCTGAGCCATTTGAAAGACGCCTACTATTCCAATTTTTTAATAAAATTTCTCCGATATCTATAGACCTTTACAATAATATCTCGGGCGTTAAAATATTCTTATTAAGAAAAAAATCTGGTGTGACTGATCGCACAGCACACAACACTCTCTTTAAGAAAATTTTTTTCAAATATTTTTTTTTAGGGTATTTATAAATCGTTTTTTTTTTTTTTTATTTTTTTTTTTTAGCTAGAGTAAATTATCAATATTTTACTTTCTCTTACCCTATATGAAATTTAATTTGTATTATATATCTTAAATATCTAGTCATGGCTTGGGTCCTATTGGGGGAGGTTTGAACCCCCTCCCCCGCTAGGCCTATGAGACAAAATAATATGAACACCGGACATATAGAAAATATTTATTTATTAATAATGTGTTGAGCCACCATTTGCTTGTAGAAATTTTTACAGGTTATTTGGGGGTACTCTAGGATCTATCCAAAGTTTTTGACCTCGAGGACCCTGTACTAACTTGGGGGGAGTGGGAGAGGGGGTTGCAAAAACCTCAAAATTTTAGAACTTTTTCATTTTTTATTTTGTTTTCTATCTCATAAACTAAACATATTTTGTGCGCCAGAATACAATACAAAGTTGTAGAGCATTAAATTTGCTAAAACTTCGTTATTAAAACGCGTATTTCGACCCAATATTAACCGAGATACGGTCGATCAAAGTTTCTATTTGTTTTACATTTCGAGGAACTTGGTCTAACTTTAATCGGCCGTATCTCGGTTAATATTGGGTCTAAATATTCGATTTATTAACCCAATCTTAGCAAATTTAATGCTCTACAACTTTATTATGTATTAAAATTCACAAAATATGTTTAGTTTCCGAGATATAAGCGAAAAACTGAAAAAAGTCCAAAGTATCTCGAAATGAAAAAAAAGAAACTTTGATCAGCCGAATCTCGGTTAATATTTGGTCTGAAAATTCGTTTTATCAACCAAATTTTATACTCTTTCTAATTTATTATGGGGGAGTGCACAAAATATGCTTAGTTTGAGAGATATAAGCGAGATACTGAAAAAAGTACACACATTTTGAGTTTTTTTTTGTTTTTTCTCCAACCCCTGTAGGCCCTTCGAATTAAACAAAAGCAAACATTAAAAGCTAGAAATTGAATTTAAGTTTTTTTTTCGGTGTCTAGAAGAGGAATTCGCAAATTCTTTATTTAAAATTTATTTATTGTCCAAAGGGATGGTTTATGGTCTATCCTAAAAGACCCTCAGAACCCTACCTCAGGTAAATTCACACAGACAGTGCATATGTAGTGGTGAGTCAATTGGGCTGCCTAACAGTAGGCGTCTTTCAAATGGCTCAGGGTGCAAATGTTTATGTTCCCCATGGTAATTTGAAGCACTGAGGATGGTTTGCGTTAGGCTTACCGAAATATCTGCGAATAAATTATTTTAACGTGGAAAGCATTCGCTGGTTTTTCTTTCTCCATAACCTTAATACTGTTGACCCAGCATACTTCGTTTCGTTTACTATAAACTCAATCTCCTAGCTTTTTTCGTTCTTGAGATATTTTGTTCACAGACACTCTTAGAAGCCAAACCCGTCCAAGGCGGGCGGCACGGCTTCTCATAATTAAGATGTGGGCCGGAGCCAGCTGGAGGGGGGTCTAGTTTGCAATAATTTTCATTAAGAATTTTATCAAAATCAAAGTAATTAATTTGACTTTCAAATGATTGAAAGGTTTTGTTAGAGAAAAGGTGCTAAAGGGTTCTTATCCATACTTTGCATCTTTATCAAGGGTTGATACTCGATAAAAAAATTCATTACAAAATCTTTAGATGAAGTGACAAACACACAGACAACCTTCGAACTAGGGCTGGACGGTAAACCGGTTTACCGGTAAAAACCGGTAAAAATTTTTTACCGAAAACGCGGTAACGAACCTCTAATTCGATAAAAACCGGTTTTTTTTTCGAAAGTCGGTAAAAACCTATTTTTTCGGGCGGTAAAAAATTTTGGTTCGGCGAGAAAAAAATGTTCCGCGGCGGCAAACCAAACTGTGGTTCCGCGGCGGCAAAAAATTGGCGTCTCTAAAAAAAAGGTAAAATATTTTTCCGGGGAAAAATTTTGGTCCCGCGAAAAAAAAAAATGTTTCGGCAAAAAATTGGCTCTCTAAAAGAAAAGGTAAAATATTTTTTCCGCCCGGGGAAAAATTTTTTTGGTTTCGCGGAGAAAAAATGTTTCGGCAAAAAATTGGCTCTCTAAAAAAAAGGTAAAATATTTTTTTCGGCCTGGGAAAAATTTTGGTTCCGCAAAAAAAAAAAATGTTCCGCGGCGGCAAACTTTGGTTCCGCGGGCGGTAAAAAATTTTTACCGACTTTCGAGAAAAAACCGGTTTTTTTTTTCATTATCGAGGTCGGTAATGAAAATCCATTACCGTCCAGCCCTACTTCGAACCCAAAACATTGCGTAATTTTTAGCTGTTCGTTTTTTTTTCTGACAACTTAAATGATCTGAGTTGCCGAAAAGACTGTGTGAATGTGTGTGTGAGTATGAGTGCGAATGAGAAAAAGTGTGAATGTTTTTTTAAAATAAAAAAAAAAAAAAAAAAAAAAAAAAACTTAAATGATCAACTAATAGAGTGAATTTTCGATCAATTGTTCCAGAACACTGACATTTCATTTTTTATTCTTGATCTTTAACCTGAAATGAATAAGAATTTATTAATTGTTACCGCCATTAACTCCTTAATTGAGAAGGAGCATATTAATGAGTTAGTTCTTGGTTAGTTTACATTAGAAAATGGAATTTTGATGAGACTGCTGACAAACAGTTCACGAAATTTAGACGCATTTACACACAAACTTGCGATCA
This sequence comes from Euborellia annulipes, assembly GCA_023213315.1. Lineage (NCBI taxonomy): Eukaryota > Metazoa > Arthropoda > Insecta > Dermaptera > Anisolabididae > Euborellia > Euborellia annulipes. The sequence goes on from JAKCPI010003434.1 coordinate 22,676, forward strand.
TCCTCTAAGACTAGTTGAATTTTTAATTAATTTTTCTTTAAATACAAACTTTTTAGCATATAAAAAATTGTTAATTAAAAGTTTTATAAACATTTTATATAACTTTCTCAAAATAAGTCAAACAATAGGTCTGATATGATTTCATATATTATCCTTATCTAGAGATTGCATGTGAAGGCAAGTTTTAAATAAAATAATTCCATAGTCTAAGGAGCTTATAAAAAAGTTATATTAAAAAAGATTAACTTTAAATAAAATTCCAACAGTAGATACTGATGAATTTTTCTAGCATTAAAGCTACCAATAAAGAATGGGTATTTAATTTTGTTTTAAATACAGGATCATAATTTTTAAATTGTTTGATAGGATATCAACGCAGCATCTATTGTAACCGGCAAACCAATAAACCAAGGCGGTATCCACGGTAGAGCATCAGCCACTGGCAAAGGAGTATTCTATTCAATAAATAATTTCATCAATGAAGAAGCGTGGATGTCAAAACTCGGATTAAAACCAGGCTTTAAAGATAAAACGGTCATCGTTGAAGGATTCGGGAATGTTGGCTCATGGTCTGCCAAGTTCTGTGCCGATGAAGGCTCTAAAATTATTGGTAATTAATACTATTCATTATTCAAAAAAGATTTACTGATCAAAAAATAATTATAATAAACTTATTATAATTTTTTACTTTATGAAATACTCTAGTATATGGGCCTATATTAAGTTTAAACATTAATCAAATTCGAAAACGACTTAATATGTATGTGCATGCTGATAAGCTTCCTAATACATACAAATCATTAAAGAGAAAATTAGAGAGAGGGAGAGAACAGCTGTTTGTAATATTACATCTGTACTGTTTAATCATCAATTAAATTAAATGTTTCACACTCAAATTTCGAGATAATTCCAAATGGATTAGAAATGGAAATCAATTATCTAGAAATTAATGGGTCAGCATTTTTTTATATACGAGGGCAGGTCAATAAGTCCATGACTTTTGGAATGAAACACAGGTTTTTGGATAAAAAATCATTTTATTTTCCAACGTAGTCTCCTTTGAGCTCTATACACTTTGTCCAACCTTTCTCTAATTTTTTTATCCCTTCCATAAAATATGATTTGTCGAGGACATCAAAATAGGTATTTGTTTGTGAGATGATTTAATCGTTGGAGTCAATTCTCTTTCCGCCAAGCCATTTTTTCAGATTTGAAAACAAGAAATAGTCACTCCGGGCTAAATCCGGAGAATAGGGGTGGGTGGGCGGGGGGGGGGGGGGGGCCCCCCCCCCCCCCGCGGGGCGGATGAGAGTGGGTACGGGGGGGGGGGGGGGGGGGGAAAAAAAAGGAGCAATTCGTATCCCAATTCATGGATTTTTGCCATGGAAACTGCACATTTGTGCACCCTTGCATTGTCCTGCATTTTCTTCTCAAATCACGAGGTAACCTGCTACTAATGGATGACAAACAAAAACTAAAAGACCCAGCTGGTTCAAATTTTGACAGGAGTCAGATGATAGTTGCCTGCAGTGTTGCCACTTCAGTTAAGAGGCGGGAAATTCAAAAAGTCACGGACTTATTGACCTGTCCTCGTATCTTATGTCAACACGAAAAATCTGGTGTGACAAGCACAGAACACAACTTCCGATTACCGAAGGTAATAGAAAGTTGTGTGCTGTGCGCCAGTCACACCAGATTTTTAATTATTAAATCATTTAATAGAGAACTGCATATATTTTTATTGTTTTAATTAGGTGTTCGTGAAGCCAAAGTCCAGCTTTTCAATAAAGATGGCATCAATTGTGATGAATTGATGGCGTATATGGCAGATAAGAAAACTGTAGAGGGATTTCCTGGAGCTCAAGTCTACGACAAATCGAAGAATATTATGTCCGAAAAATGTGATATTCTCATTCCTGCTGCCTGTCAACTCACAGTAGATGAAAATTTGGCAAAAACTTTCAACTGTAAAATAATCAGCGAGGTAAATAATAAGTTTTTATGAAAATGCAATTCGTATATTGTACTAAAATATTTTTTTCTTTGAAATAGAACATTTTTAATAGATGATAAGTTTTTTTTTTTTTTTTTTTTTTTTTTTTTTTTTTTTTTGCTTTCTTCAAACAACTTCTTAATTTTTCTTTTTGAAGGGTGCGAATGGCCCCTTAACCCCAGGCGCTGATAAAGTATGTTTAGATAAAAATATCCTCGTCATTCCGGATTTGTACGCAAATGCAGGAGGTGTCACTGTCAGCTATTTTGAATGGCTAAAAAATATTAACCACGTGTCATATGGCAAAATGACATTCAAATATGAAAGGGACAGCGTAATTCACCTGATGCGAAGTGTGGAGAAATCTCTTGGGCATTGTCTGGAAGGAATCAAAATTCGGCCTACTAAAGAATTCGAGGTGAGTGATGAGAATGAGCCTGATCGATTTTATTTTTTAAAAGTGAAAATATTAAAAATTTACTAAAATAATCATTTTTTCTCAAAACACATTTTTAAATCAAAGTTTAAGTAAAATCTAAGTTTACAAATTTTAAAAAGCATTTATTTCATTATTTAATGTATTTTTTATTTATTAAATAAATTTTGACTCAGGGGCTCACATTTATTGTGAGTACGTGGATGGCGACCACGAGTCACCCGAGCTAGGACTGGCATTTGTTCTGCCCCCATTTATACTCAGGCTTTCCCATCCTCCATCCAGTGTGTCAGGCCTTGCTACGGACCTGGTTTACACTCTCTTTCTTGATATGAATTGTTCCGACCCCGACACAAGAATATAAGAAAATTAAATAAATTTTATTCTCAATAATATAGATAAAATATCAGGTAAAACTTACAACTCCAATAACCTCTCCTGGTTACGCCATTAATTTTGAACAATTCATTTGTTTCAACAAATCTGGTTTTTATAAATTTTTTGTTTTAATACATTTGAACATTTTGTGGATTTTTCGTGAAAGTATATAAAATTTCTTTTTAATTTCCAATGACCGTGACCTGTGGTTCAGAGAGAAGACATTAGCTTCTCGTGTCTAAGGTCCCGGGTTCGCTTCCCGTCCCAAGCGAGAAAAATTTATTTCATTTGAATTGGCTACCAATCATTTGAAATAAATAGGGATAGGGTCTAAATGGCCTTAGATGCCGAAAAAGACCTTAAATAAATTAAATGAATATCTTTTTTTCTCTTTAGGCAATTTTTTTTATTTTTTAAAGGGACTGTCCTATTTTGGAGGTTCTAAAAATATCTTAGAAGCTTTTTTTCTCTCTTCTCGTTCAACTACTTCTTTAAATTGTTAAAAACAAAAATCAAGTTATCCTATACATCTTAATATATAGATCCAATTTTGTTGATTAAATAAAGATAAAAGAATTCGTTCGTTTTCTTTTATAAATAAACAAAACTCATATGCAGCACGAAAAGGGTTAGTTCATCTTTAAGGGCTGAAAATCTGACGGGATCAGAGTGGAGAGGGAGAGGCAAAAGTCACAACTCATAAAAGCTTGCTTGGTTTATTTATTCTAGTCGAGGTGGCAGTCTCTAAAATAGAGAATTTTATTTAATTTGTCAGTAAATAGGATTCTTCTAAAAAAATTAAGAAAATTTTTTTCTCGGCCAAGCTTTATATAAAGCGGTGATTTTCTTTTCTTTGTATCATTTTTGCTATTGATACAAATAAATTCTAAATTTTCTTAATTCATGAAGAAAAAAATTCTTTCCTTAAGGGTAAGGGAGAAAAAACCACCCTCTTTCAGTATCCTAATGACAATAAACGTGTTTTTCGTAATAGCATTTATAATGTCATTAAAAACATTCCATTAACCGTTAATTGAGTAATAATAGAGTGAGTGCTTGCAAGCAAATAAACACATGACATGCCCGCCGCACAGAAACACATTGTGATTTTCGAATTAATTCAATTAAAATTTCGAAAAGCATTTTAGAGATTTTTTAAAATCAGACAAGTACACTAGGCCTATAATTAATTCTCTTTATTCTAATTTTTATTTAGTTTTTTTTTTTTTTACTTCCTACCTCTATATGTTAATATATAAAAAGTTCAAAAATTCGATGTCGAGATTTTGATGGATATACACGTTTTGAGGTCCCCTGAATCCTAAAAAAAGTGGTTTTCTCGACATGGTCTGTCTGTGTGTCTCTGTTCGATTTTAAGCATGAAGGAATTGAGCTTTGAGGCGGAAATATGATATTTAAGTTAGACACCTCTCTGGAGCGTGAAAATAAGCTTTTAAAGAAAATCGGTCAAAAATAACTAGTACTTTACTGATGTACTTTTTCACCTTTTTTTCAATTTTCTCAAAATTCGCTATAGCGATTTTCATTAAAATTCAAAAATCAATTATTTTTTAGATGCTCTTTAAAATGTATATTTTCATTTTGCCATTGAAATTCTCTGAAGACCACTTTACTCTTGTACTTCATAGGAAAGATAGGAGAAATGGTTGCCATGATAACAAAATATAAATATTTTTCCATGTTTATAAATTTTACATCTTGAATTCTAAAATACCGGTGGAAACTAAATATATGTCGACACAAAAATATCTGGTGTGATAAGCACAGAACACAACAATCAATTACCGAAGTTGTGTGCTGTGCGACCTATCACACCAAATTTTTTTTTTATTTAGGGATGCCGAAAAAGATCTTAAAACGAATTAAGAATTAATTTAATCCCGGAATTTAAATTTTCATTGTTGGAACTAATTTTATTTTCTAACCACTCGGGGATGATAAAAATAAAAATTCCATTCGTTGGTATTTACTGACAGATTTTTTCTTCGTTTTTTCCCCTTTCACTAAATACAAAAATTTTTTTTTGTTGTTTGTTAATTAAAAAAAAAAAAATCCAATAAAATATTTTTTATTTGCTATGCGTTTAAATTTGAAAATACGTACATATGAACCCTCATGAATTAGCTTAGCTTATATTAAATTTTTCTAGTACTGATGAATGATAATCTTTTTTTTTTATTATTTATTTATTAATTAAAAAAAAAAAAATGGGCAAAATTTATGAGCCATAAGAAGAATTTTGGCAATGTCTGTCCTGTCTTTGTTCTCTGAAGGGCCTTTCCCAGAAAGGAATTCCTGCATCTCCCTTCTATCTCTGGCATGAGACTTAATTTAAAAATAAATTTAAATTTCCCAGCGTTTAATGACTGGACCCTTGCTTTAATCATGGCACTCGCTAATCTTTAGCATCTCCCGCTTTCACCTGGGTATAACAAATTGGACAAAGATTTATTCTAAACAACAACATTTTTCATTCTAATTTCAGTTTATTTAATTTAATCCAACTTTGTTTAATACGTTAATCAGGGTTAAAGCCCTCAGATAAAAAAAATTTAGCCGAACTTATCTAAAACGGCACAAATTTCGAAAACGCTGAGTAGATTTAAGAGAAAGAGTTTTACACCTAATCAAACTTTTTTTAATTATTAATTAATAAAACATAAAAGGCTTTTGTTTTAGCAGATAAGAGAAATGTGTAGACCTAGGCTAAAGTATTTTGTATACTAAAATTAAATATACAAATTAAACACTAGGTTATTTGTTTCAAAGGTTTTATTAATTAAAAAGTTAACACTTGATACGTATTTCGACAATTCCTTGTCATCATCAGAAGTGATTACATTCTAATACATGAAAGTAGATACAGCATATAATATATAAATATACACTAGACGCAGTGGTACCAACTGCAATACATCAAAGTAACAAGAATATGTTACCAACATAACTCAATATGAATTTAATTAATATAATAAAAATATAAGAAATTCAATAAAAAGGAAATTAAAATATAAAAAAAGTATAAATAATCACAATAATAATTAAAAATATTTTCATATTGAGTTATGTTGGAACTTATTTATTATTTTTATTTAATTTACTTTTTTTATATTTTAATTTCCTTTTTATTGTATTTCTTATATTTTTATTATATTAATTAAATTCATATTGAGTTATGTTGGCAACATATTATTGTTACTTTGATGTATTGCAGTTGGTACCACTGCCTCTAGTGTATATATATATATATATGCTGTATCTACTTTCATGTATTAGAATGTAATCACTTCTGATGATGACAAGGAATTGTCGAAATACGTATCAAGTGTTAACTTTTTAATTAATAAAACTTTTGAAACAAATAACCTAGTGTTTAATTTGTATATTTAATTTTAATTTACAAAATGTTTCAACGAGAACCAACGGTCGAAAGTTTAAATCTTATTTTGTATACACAGAAATAAATAAACCGGGGAAATGAGAAAGTCAAATATATTGTCTTCAGTCATTACCCGGAAATATTTTGAGTCGGAATCTAAAATCAATTTATTGAAAGGTCAATTTTTCGCATGAAATCCCCCGTGTAAACTAAAACTCCAGCGAGTTAGACATGTAACTTAAGTTGGCTTTTTTTTCTTAAGTAATCAAACGGATAGCCTGTGGAGTTGATTTTGAGTTAGTAAAATATTTGAATATAAAGTATCTATTTATTTATCTAAATCAGTAGTTCCCAGAATACAAGTCGCTGAAGTTTTTTTTTTTTTTTATGAGATGAGAAATATCTTAATTTAAAATAAATAAATAAATGTTTTCTTAATTAAAAATATGTCATGGGGGATATTATCAAAAAATTTATATCTTCTTAACAAAAAATCTGGTGTGACCGGTCGCGACCGCCCCCTCCAAGAAAAAATTAAAAAAGTTTTAAAAACTAGTCATCTAAAAAATATATTTACATTTATTTTAAACTATCAATTTCAAGTCTCACCTTAACGGCTCTAGTATTTGAAGGCATTATTTAAAAAATTTTCATCCCCCAGAGAGGCCCTCTTGAAAATTGAATCTTCCAACAGGGAGTTTAAAACAAATGTAAAAATATATTTTAGACAAAAAATAATAATTTCTTTAGATGATTAGTTTTTAAAACTTTTTTGATTTTTTCTCCGAAGGGGCTGTCGCATCCCGTCCCATGCGACAAAAATTTATTTAAATTAAATTGGCTACTATTCAATTTAAATAAATAGCCATAGATGCCAAAAAAAGACCTTAAATAAAAGAAATCATCCCTGTTATCTCTCAACTCTCTCAAGATTGTAGACCTACTAACTATACTATCTGCTTGCTATTCAATTCGATTTTATACGTAGAATAGACATGGTTGCCTATCTACAGGCGCAAAGGAATATTTCATTTAGAAATAAATTTTGCTTTTTTTCAGATTTATTTTTATTAATTTTGTTAGTAACAAAACAATTTTATGATTTTTTTGCTCTCTAATTAAGTATAAATATATTTTTTTTTTTTTTTAATTATTATTCATTCTCCTTTCGATTTAGGTTTTGTAATTATAAGATACTAACTCTAAACTTTACAATTCATTCCTTAATAGAAAAATTACAAAACGAGATCGGATCCAAAAAACGTTTTCAAGAGGGGGATAGGTGCAAAATTTTTTCCAATATTTGAAAAGTAAATTTTATTCATAAGTGATATATTTAATGAATAGACCTAATATATCAATAATAACTTCCATTATTCCTTTTATTATTGTAATTCCAAAGATAAAATTAAATTTTAGAGTAGGAAATTAATTTTTAAAAATTCTGTTTTCGTTATCCTTCCTCATGAGTTATTTACCATCTTCACTACCTCCCCCCCCCCCCATTGACTCCTATAAAGGCAGCCATTTTCATTTATTATATTGTATGAAATTGTAATTTTAAAATAGTCATTTAGAAAATTTTAGAAAATTCATTAATTTTTTCGGTATTCGTGTTTTTACTATTTAACTTACCTGTTCGTAATTTAGAATAAATCTTATGAAGATAATTATTTAGTAAACCGATTGAGAAGTAGAAAAAAAAAAGTAATTCGAACTTGCCAGGGATACAATTACGAACATAAAGTTAAACTTGTAGAGAAGAGCTTCCCACCTCCATCTCCACTTTCCTTTCTTTCTCAATTCAAAATAGCAGAGAGTTTAGCAAACTTGTTAAGAGCAGAAGACCAAGTTGTTTTAAAAAAAATGCATTTGCGAAACTCGGATGGACTATTTAGAAAAACATAATTAAAATAAGGTACGATTAAAATGCTTACATGAAACGATAAATTTCCCAAGCAAAATCTTTGTTTTGGGGGGTGGAGGAAGGGGGGGGGGGGAGGAAAGGGGAATCCAAGTTAAATTTGGCTAATTTAATAAAGAGGTTTGTTTAAACCAATTATAATTTTTCGAGAAATATTTTAACATGAGTAATAAATTTGAACAAATCTTTGTTTGTAGATAAAGTTTATCTTAACAAAATTGGGCTTTTAAGTTTATTTATAAATTAAAAAGGAGATGGTAAAATTAGGTAAAAAAAATTTCAGCCTGTTTCAGTGTGTATAATTTATATCAACTTAGAAGAAAATTTCTCTTAACATGACTTTATTATCCGCGTTCTGGAATTAGCGCGATTCAAAAAATGAAATTTTATATTCTTCCAAATTCTAAGAATTTTTCCCTCTTATTCAACTAATCATAGCCTCTCGAAGCAGTAGGGGGAGGGGAAAGTGTAAGGGTACATTGCCTGCCCCTAGAATTGACTAGGAGCAAAATATAAACTCGTATATTCAATGTATTATAAATCTCAAAAAAATTTTATATATTGTTGAATAATTTTTGAATTTCTTCGTATTGTCCTTGATGAATTTTCAAAAAAATAATTGTTGAAAAGATCTTAAAACAGAGGAGTTATTCAAGCCGATAAACTTTTTCGTGCATGCCCCCCTAACCTGCCACTATAGACACATGATTTGTAAGACGTTGTCACGTCAAAACAATTAGCCCCCGACCTTAAAAAAAATGTTCCAATGTCTATCAAATAATTTGGCATTGAATTCACTTCTTATTTATTTTTTCATTATATTTACAAATGATATTTCTCCAATAAGATTTTATATCTAATTTAATTTTTTTTTTAATAATAATAACAACAATTCTAAAAAAAAAAAAATCGTTGGCACAATTTTGATGAATTTTATTATCTCGTCTATAGTTTTTGATACTTTCTTTTGTATAAAAAAAAATATATTTCCTATCTAAATAATCAAAACCTCTGGCTTTAAGCCAATTTAATATATAATAGAAGATGACCAGAAAAGGAGTGAGAAATTGGCAGAAAAGTGAAATATTCTTGCTTGAATAGATCTGTGTGAAATAAAAATTTGAAGAAATCGTTTTCAATTATATAAATTACGTTTATTTAAAATACGATAATCAAGCTTTTCTGACGTGAACAGATCTTTTTTGTTTCAAATACATTTTGTGTAAATCATATTCATCAAAAGATTGAGGTCTTGGGTTAAAATATAAGGGGAAAGAGTGCAAATATGGAACTCCTGTTTTATTTTTATTTTTTGTCATAACTAACTAGTTTGTTTACAAATAAATTTTAGAAATAACTTCTAAAATTTGTTTTAAACACTAACCGCTTTTGGTTTTATGCCTAACAATACGTTTACATTGTATTAATGGTTAATTAAAAATTTACTTTTTATTAATGAATGTGGATTAATTTTCTTTGAGCAATTTGTGGAAATTTGATTAAATGACACGCTGTTCTGGACCATATATTAAATGCTACATTTATAAAAAAAAAAACTCATAAAAATAGAATGAAATTAACAGGGTTTATATTTTGAATATTTGAAATTCCTATCGGGATTCCCGTTTATTAGGTGCTTTTAATACACGAAGACACACACCTCAAACACAACCACCGGCCTTTGGCCGTAGCCATCTACCGTCACCCCGTGAACTTACATTATTTCCTTACTCTAACTCCTCTTCCTGCGTGCTAATTTCTGGTTTCACCCGATTCATTTTATCCAATCTCTTCTATGCTGTGGAGGATGTCCTAGTTTGAGGAGGGACTCCCTCAGCAGTTTATATTAATTGTAGTAGCAAGTAGAATAAGGTTAATTTAAATATTTAGTATTTTAAGAAATGTAGCAACTAATTTGGGAAGGAGGGAGTGTCAAAGATTAAAAATAAGTATCGCTAGGCTAATAGTTTCGTTACAAAGGATGTTAGCCATAATTAGTTAAGAAACAATATCCAGTTTTATTTTTTCTTTTATTTCCAACGACTCACTTACGGCACTTCCCCTCTCTAACTTCTAAACTCCTCCCTTTGTCACTATCATTTTTTATTTAATTTTCTCTGTCACTTAAATAATATTAGAAAATGGGGGATTCATCAGTCAGAAAATTATATAAAATTTTTATTTTTTCGTAGCGAACCCAATAAAGTTAAAAATATCTAAAGATCGAAGGCGTCAATAATAAATATCTCTCTCTTCCATACACCTATATTTCTCAAAGATGACGCATATTTTGTTTAAAAATGTTTTTATTGAACTTGCAAATGTCCGCTGTCGATCCGTTTGAAAAGCCATTATGTTTTTTAAACCGTTCTCAAAGCTGCCAATCAATAGCTGTTCAAATGCGATGATTTGATTTGAATATACAATGCATTTTTTTTTTTTTTCTAAGCACTTGAAATACATTTTTGTTTCTATTCGAAGGGCTTTAGGGAGGGAATCAGAGAGATAAAGCGAAAAAGAATTATAAAAAAAAAATAATAATTTAAAAAATAGACGGGGCAGGTCAAATATTTCAATTTTTATTTTTAACAGGACTTGAAATTAATTTTGTACGTTGTGCTTTTTATATTGGTTTTAAAATGGGAAATGGCAATCCTGTTATTAATACTTGGCTTCAGAAAAATAAATAACATTCTATTTTTCATCAAAGGTATTATTTTGATAAGGTGTCAGATACTGGCACTGCTTGGGATGGGATTCCTGATTTCCTTCCCAATAGGAGTCATTGTTTTATTTTTATATTTGACGTAGAAACTGATCATCACTCATATTTAAATTAATCAACAACCAATATGATTTAAATGAGATATCTCTACTAATTTGGGGTCTTGCGACCTCTTTTATTTAAATAACACAAACAGGAAATAAATAATTTTCATTTATTGAATATATTATAAGCCCCTAAAAATAAAAGCACCTTCATTGAAATATAAAAAGCAATTTTTGAAAAATTAATATATTTCCAATGGGCGCCCAACTCTTTTATTTTTGTAACAAATAAAATTTTATGGTTGAACATTAGTTGAAAGGCGTGTAGGAAATAATTCAAAAGCAGCCAGTATTTTTAACTTTACCCATCAACCGTAGGTTGGGCAGGTAAAGTTAATGTAATTTTATTAAAATTTTAAAGCAACGCTGACGTTTCGGTTCTTGATGGAACCATCATCACATTCATTTTAAACATTTTAAATAGTAGAAGTTATTCCTGAAATATTCAAGTAGCCTATTTATAAAATTCTTCGTGATAACATTGTATCAATAATTTTATCATTTTTTTTTAATTTTTTAAATTTGTTTAAGGGCCTTTTCGGCATGTAAGGCCAGGGCTCTACCCATCTCTATTTATTTCAAATGTTTGCTAGCCAATTCAATTAAAATACATTTTTTTATCGCTTTATGGCAAGGAACCCGGAACCTCATGATTTTGTAAATTTTTTCCTATTATTTATCGATTATAAATCAACACTTAATTATTTCGACACTGGGTTTGTCGTCATCTTCAGAACAGCTGTGTCCAGTGTCGAAATACTTATTAAGTGTTGATTTATAATCATTAAATAATTTGAAAATATCTGAGTGTTTTTATTTGTTTTATTTATTTTAATCTACTATACCTAAATATTTACTTTTTTTTTTTAAACACTCACACTTTTTTCTCATTCACACTCACATTCACACACACATACACACAGTCTTTTCGGCAACTTAGGCCATTTAAGACTTTAAACGATACTCGTATTTATATAATATATATTTATTTGGGGTCCAGGCATTCTTATTTAAGCCATTTGGTATCCAAGTGGCTTAAATAAAATCATCGGACTGCCTGGGGTCCGAACCCGCGACGTTTGGTATACGAGGTTAGCACGCTAACCTCTACACCAAGCCCCGAGGGCTATTTACTTGCTATATAGGAAGTAATAATCACCTATCTAGTGATTATTAGCTATTAGATCACTTATCCAATGTTTTTATTATTTTTATCAAAACATTTTTATTCACTTTTCTTCAAACTTTGATATTTAAAAAAAAAAAGTATTTGTTTGTCAAATAAAAAGTAAAAAATGACGAAAGTTCACCAAAGTTGAAATTTATAAAGTTTATTTTCTCAAAGGGCGGCAAAGGGAAAAAAATTATTAAAACAATTTTTATTTCCGAAGTCATTTGAACAAAATCAGGTTATGATAAAAAAAAATTGGAATTCTTTAAGTGCTTAAAAATTTTAAAGATTCAGCTGTTCATTGACTTTCTATGAAGCAATGATTTTTCTTAAGAAACTTTGTGTTCCGGATTTTTAAGATTCATAATATATAATAATAATAATGAAATATAGAGAGATAAATCTACTTCGAAAATGACTTCGGGGACTTTTAAAAGAATTGTTTACAAAGACAAAACTTGTTTTATTTTATATATCTGGGGCATAAAAAATAGGTGACTTTTTTTTATTATAATCTCGGAAAACACCAATATATAAATATATATAGAAGATTTTTTTAGATTACTAGCCGTGGCGCCTGCCTTTTCTTAAGTGAATTGATAAATGAAAAGGGGACAGCCTCGTCAATAATTGTGAGATAAAACTCAAGTTGAAGATACGAGGGCAGGTCAATAAGACCGTGACTTTTTGAATTTCCCGCCTCTTAACTGAAATGGCAACACTGCTCCTGTCAGCAGGCAACTATCAGCTGACTTCTTTCGAAATTTGAACCAACTGGGTCTTTTAGTTTTTGTTTGACATCCATTAATAGCAGACTAGCTCGTGATTGAGAAGAAAATGGAAAAAAAGTGAATTTTCAGTTTCCATGGCAAAAATCCATGAATTGGGATACGAATTGCCCCCTCATCCGACCCTATTCTCCGGATTTAGCCCCGAGTGACTATTTCTTGTTTCCAAACCTGAAAAAATGGCTCAGCCGAAAAAGATTTGACTCAAACGATGATTTTGTTGCCCTCGACAAATCTTATTTTTTGGAAGAGATAAAAAAAATTGGAGAAAGGTTGGACAAAGTCCTATAGAGCTCAAAGGAGACTACGTTGAAAAATAAAATAATTTTTTATCCAAAACCCTGTGTTTCATCAAAAAAAAAAAACTTGCCCTCGTAATCTCCATGCCAAATTTAGATCACTCCTCCCGCTCGAAAAGGCTCCATCTTCAGGACACACCGAAACGTCCATAGTAGATATAGTGTGGAGAGTGAGTGATCTAAATAAATAAATTTGACCTTAACATTATCTCCAGCTTGAGTTTTAATTAACATAAATGATAAGAAAATAAAAAGAAGAAAGTAGCTACTCTAAATTTTATTCATTTTATTTGCTCCCCATCATTCTAACGTTTCGATCCATTTTGGTATCATCATCAGAGCAAATGGATGTCGTCGGTATATGTACGCAAAATTTTAATCATATAAAAGAAAAGCACAGTCGGCATAAAGATTTAATCCCCGAAACGTCCTGATTGAAATCTTTACGCGAAAGAACCTGTGCTTTTCTTATTCGTGTTTAATTTTCAATTATCTATGTATAATAGATAAAGTTTCATTGCAATACTAAATTCAACTTTATTGAAATGTTCTTTTTTGAGTGACGCCAATATTAATAAGAATTGGTTTGGAGATGTTCTTTGAGTTTAGGATTTAAGGATTAATACACTGAATTAATAAATATTGAATACTTCGCTCAGGGGCCCACATATTGTGGGTACGTGGATGGCGACCACGAGCTGCCCGAGCTGGAACAGGCAGTCCTTCAGTTCTTTGTATGTCTGTCTCTTCCTTCCTCTTTTCAACAAGCGCCAGTCCGTACGACGGACCGACGTGTTCTATTTCTTCCGGTTGCAAAACGCATGATAGGGTTGGAGGGGAAAAGTGAGGTCCGCCGACCCCGCATCGCGGGAATAAGGCGAGGACAGAAGAAGAAGAATTAGAAATATTAAACTCATAAATTACATTTTTGTAATTTTTTTTCCTTTGCCAATTAACGAGCATCTCCATTCCAATTAATCTTTATTGTTCCTCTTAGTTGTCGAAGTTTCTAGCGCCAATTACTTTCTTCCTCGGGACAGTCTAGTGTCAATTAAATATTACATTTGATAGTAATTTCATTTTTACTTTCTCTTTTTGACATTGTTAACCAATTTAAAAATCTTTCGAGGAGATTACTGTACCTATATATATTTCTTTAAATTTTTAAAGAAAGCTACAGTTAATTACCAGTCGGACGATTAGCTTTAAATATATAATTATAAAGGTTTCCTGTTCCGACACTTAAATTTTTAATTCATTATTCTATAAATTTTCCAGAAATGTAATTAAATCAAGCGAATTTTTTAATAAACAATTATTATTTTATTTACTTTCATATTCAACCCGGGAAGGTAATTAAGATAATTAATTCCACTTTTATGAAAACGTATATTTTTTTTCCATTTAATGACACCCCCCCCCCTCCCGCTCCCGCCCTAACAACAAAGAGAGACAAAATGCGCCCTTTATTTGATCCCGAACAGATGAGAAAAAAAGACATGCCACACGGTATATGTCATCTCTTTCAAATTTTAAGAATTTTTTTTTTAAGACAGTGACATGAGAAAATTGCTTAGTATCGGAAAAGGAATTCCCCCCCCCCCCACACTTTCCTCTCTCTGATCTTCATTTGATCTCGAAGAGTTTGATTACTTCCTGCCATCTCAGCTTCTTATTCTAACTCGTTGGGAAAGTAAAAAATTATTAATATTCGTTAGTATTTTAGCCTTTAGAGAGGCAAAACAGAATTATTTGTAACTAATGATTTCGAGAAACCAACATTAAAATTATTTTCACTGTGAGTTTCACATCAGATCGTTGCTCTAAATTCTTTAAAAAATATTCGATTATTTGTGTCCTTCTAGTTGTCTGGAGTGGAGATTGAACCTATCTCTTCCTTTAAACTTTAAACTTATTCAATATTTAAATCCGAAAAGTATACAACTATTATTTATTACACAAGTTAATACACTTTTTTTTTAGATTCACATGTCCTTATTTCCGTTAAGCATTATTTTTTTTTTCTTATTGATTATTTTTTATCATAAAATTGATAAAGCAAAAAAAAAAAGTTTCTAGGTACAAATATGGAATTCAGTTTCCGATTCGTTATCATAATAGCGCTTGAAAAAAAAATGGAATTATTGAAATTCTCTTTAAAGAAAAAAAAATAGGGAGGAATATTTCAAAAGAGTTTCTCGCTCAGCTTGGTAAAGGGAGAGAGAGATATTTATGATAATTTTACAAAGAGACAAAAGACTTATGCTAATTAAACATGGAATTATGCTGTTTAAATATTTATTACTTTCTACCAAGATGCTTGATAAGAATATTACAATTCGCTACTTTTTATTTTCATAATACGTTGTTGTCTAGAACAGTGGGGTGAGGGGAGGGGGGGGGTAACACGAGAGATCTAGTTGGCAATAATAATATTCTTTGGAGCCACTTTCAAAAAAATAGTATCTTGCCATCATACTTATAAAAAGTATGATGGGCTAACTCGCCAGTACATATGATACAGATAAATTTGCATTACCCATACGACCAATTCCGGGTCATTAACAATTTTGAAAGACTGAAGATGGGTCAATAAAATTAACCCGAAACGTTTCATTGGATTGTGAAAAACAAGAAGTTTTTTTTTTTGGCTGTGGCTGCTCTTTCTGTTTAACCTTATTATTTCTCTATCTTTATTTTTATTTATTTTTTATATTCAAAGAGGGGTGAGGTTTGAACCACCAACTACCCTGGTCGTTGATATATCATAGAAATATTTAGTTTTTATTACCTCAACAAAACAAACTTTTAAATTTTTTTAGGATCTTATCCTCTTAAAATTACTTTATATTGAATTCTAATAATTAACATTAAAAAATACAGCTTGTTTTCTAGTAAATTATTCATTCCGGTCTTTAATTAAAAGGCTATTACAGAGGCGGACTTAAATTTGTGTCCCCTTGGGTGCTGTCGAAAAAGATATAGGCCTATATAAAAAGAAATTTTAATGAACACCTTCTATAAAAATAAATCAAGATGCAACCTTTGCAATCTGATTTCGTCAAAAGAAAATTTATTTTTCCCTTCTTCACCTGATATTGATTCTCAATTATGGAAGTATCAAAGGGGGTAAGTGCCAAAATTGTGGTACTGAAATAATCTCGAAAAACTGTTTAAGAACAGAACAGTGTCATCTTTTAACGCACCTCCGAAGCTTCCAAATTTCGATAGGCACATATTCCCTTTCTCAGAACATGCAGTACATACACATTTGCAGTATATACTACATTTCTAACAGAAAATCTCAAAATCTTAAAAAACGGCACATACCTCCGTTTGTACGTCTCAATGGTTAAGGTGCGCGTCTCGGAAAACCGTTGAGACGATTCAGTACCGAGTTACTCTAGGCCGCAACAGATGGCGTTAGTTTTTCCCATAGGGATACAAGGGATTTATTCCATTTCATTTGAAAGATCCCAGCTAATTAATTAAGGGTAAAAAATTAATTATTTTTTAACACAATGATTACTAATTTAATTATCTATAAGATATAGAGCGAATTTTTTTTTAAATATCTTTTATTTAATGCGATTAATCTAAAAAAAAATTTTTATTTTTTCAAAAAATCAAAAAAAGGGCTTCTATAAGTTGTAGATATTTTAAATAGCTTTAATTAAAAAAAATTTGTGGTCGAAAGCTTCAAAATTGTGGCCGCTGGAATCTCCCAAACCCCTTGGGGGGAAAAACTCTTAATTAATCGTAGCTGAAGGTCATTTATATGAATTTTTATTTAATGAACAAAACTAATAATAACATTATTTCGATAGAATGTTTAAATTAAAATTTTGTCAATTCAATTGAGAGGTGCTTAGGTATATAATATTCTTGGAACAGCATAACCCCTTAAAGCCGTTTGTTGTTGATTGTATAAGTAAGGATCTTAACAGGATTTTGAACAAAACAATTCCTTGAATATAGACAATACATTAAACATCAAAGTGTATGAAATATTAGACACTGTGATTGTACTCTGTTATAATTTCGTAGCATTGTTTTGGAATTTATTATTTTAGAAGGGAAGACACTCTCTCACTTGATTCATTATTTTCTCTAAATTCTTTTTTTTCTAAAAACAGAGATGATATTTATTAGAAATGCATGAAGTGTATAAAATCCCACCCTTCTTTTGATCATAATTTCCAAACATTTCCCGAGTCAAAAAATTGTCCTTGCTTTGCCCTGAAGTCGTAAATTCTGTCTTGCTTTTATGCTGGAGCAATAAATTTTAACCTGTATTTAGCCTCGCATTGATAAATTTGTCCGGTCTTCAACCTGGCCATTCTCGCCGAATCCTTGTTTCGTTCCTGCCGTCACTTTTGCTATGATCTCATACTGTTAAAAAAAATATTGTCCAGTTTTCGCACTACCACAGACAGACAATGAGCCTTTTAAACCCCCTCCACCACCCTAGTGTTCGCGGGGCTTTTTTTCTTGTAGCACAGTGTAATTTATCGGCAAATATTTCGGAATGCCTAACACAATCCACCCTCAGTGCATTATATTATATCAGGAATTAAAGGTGGAAGAAAACGCAGCCAAAATTTTTAAAATTAAATATACAAATTAAACACTAGGTTATTTGTTTCAAAGGTTTTATTAATTAAAAATTAACACTTGATACGTATTTCGACAATTTCTTGTCATAATCAGAAGTGATTACATTCTAATACCTCTAAATTGTCGAAATACGTATCAAGTGTTAATTTTTAATTAATAAAACCTTTGAAACAAATAACCTAGTGTTTAATTTGTATATTTAATTTTAATTAACAAAATGTTTCAACGAGAACCAACGGTCGAAAGTTTAAATCTTAACAAAATTTTTTCTTTAAAAAAGCAACATACATATACATATATGAAGACCAACAGCAGCTCCGAGGATGGCTTTAACCAAAGCCGAAACGGCAGCTGTTGAAATATATTTTTAAAGAAAAAATTTTGGCTGCGTTAAAAAAATCAAATAGTATAGTGTATATTTTTTTTTTCTTTAAAAAATGTTTTAAAAATAAATTTATAAATGTGTTGTGTATAGTTATATATTTTATAATTAAATAAATAATTAAAAAAAACCGAAATAATTTAATGTTTTTTTTCCAATTTGCATTTTTATTCCAATTTATTTGCTTCCCTATCTATAAATCAATCATAATAACAATAGAATAAATATGACAAAAGGGCAGGTTTAGGCAAGGATGAGGGAGGCTCAAAAAAGGGCAACGGGAGGACGAGTCCAGGGTTAAAAATTTAGACTGCTTTCGGCCTGCTTCGTGCGTATTCAGGCCCAGAGAAGGTCGAGAAACACAATGGAATACCAGGCTGTGATCAGGGCTTAAATTTACGACAGGAGGTTTTGACAAGGACAATTTTTTGACTCGGGTTTTCATGTTAATTAACCCGTCCCTTGGGCCATGTAAGAACGTACTTTACTTTTTCTCCTGCAATATAAACATCCCCCAGCCGGTATAAAAAAAAGACGAAATGATCCCTTAAGAGCCCTAACTGCAGCTCGATCTTTAATGACACTCGGGGCGGAGGTAAAAACCGGCCATCAAAAGACATCTTTTTTTTCTCTTTTATCCAATTATTGCTTTTTATTTTTTGTCAGATTAATATACGATTTGGAAATAATTTAAATTTTAAATGCATTTTTTTTTAGTATTTTATAGGTTGTATAAAAAATAAAATCTTAACTTTTCTCCATTAAATGCTATCGATGTTGAAATATTTATAACAACTCTGAATTATTATTTATTAATACGTACATTCACATACTTGGAATTTTTAGGTTGATGGAGAATCTTTGATATATAATGTATGAATTTTATATATTAAAAATGTATACATACGCTGGACTTTCTAAAAAAAAATTCTTTAAAAAATAATAAATAATTTAATAGTCAATTCGAGCTCATGGCAGCGAGTGATGCAGACAGGATGGCCTATAATTCATTTAATATAACTTAAAGAATATGATGACGTGAAATGAAGCTCGGCCCATCCACCGCTTATCCAAAAACTCCAATACTAAAGTTATATCAAATAGAGAATAGGGGAAATCGTTTGATTTTTTACTTTCTCTTACCTTTAAATATATATAGAGAGAATGTATTGGTTTCATGTCGAAAATTAGATGTCGAGACTTTGGTGGATAGAGGTCCCTTGAATTCAAAAAAATCTGGTGTGATGGTCGCACAGCACACAACTTTCTCAGTTTCGAAAGTTGTCTGAAGTGTTCTGTGCTTGTCACACCAGATTTTTTGACTCTTTTTTTATATATACTGGTATATATTTAGTTTCCGACGTTACGGTACATTCTAATTTCAAGATGTAAAATGTTATATGAGGAAATATTTATATTTTGTTACCATGGCAACCATTTCTCGTATATTTCCTATGATGTACAAGAGTAAAGTGGTCTTCAAAAGATTTCAATGACAATAGATTTTTAAAATAATTGATTTTTCAATTTTAAACAAAATCGTTGGAGCGAGTTTTGAAAAAATGTGTGTCTGTGTTCAATTTAAAGCATGAAGGAATTGAGCTAGGAGGTGAAAGTTTATATTTAAGTTAGTCACCCACCTAGGGCGGGAAAATAAGTTTTTGATCAAAATTGACCAAAAACTACTAGTACTCTACTGATGTGGTTTTTCAGTTTTTTTTCGATTTTCCCAAATTTCGCTCCAACGATTTTGATTAAAATTCAAAAATCAATTATTTTTAGAAATTTATATTCTTATTTTGACATTGAAATATTCTGAAGACCACTTTACTCTTGTACTCCATAAAAATTCACACTTTTTTCTCATTCACACTTACATTCACACAGTCTTTTCGGCAACTTAGGCCATTTAAGACTTTAAACGGTACTTGTATGTTTAAATATATCTATTGGGGGTCCAGGCATTTCTATTTAAGCCATTTGGTATCCAAATGCCTTAAATAAAATCATCGGACTGCCTGGGGTCCAAACCCGCGACGTTCGGTATAGAAGGTAGACACGCTACATACTACTCCAAGCCCCGTACTTGTACTTCATAGAATAGATAGGAGAAATGGCTGCCATGGTAACAAAATATAAATATTTTCCCATACTAATAAATTTTACCTCTTAATTCTAATATATCGACGGAAACTAAATACATGTCGACACGAAAAATCTGGTGTGACAAAGCCCAGAACCCAACTTTCGATTACCGAAGGTAAGAGAAAGTTGTGTGCTGTGACACCAGTCACACCAGATTTTTTTATTATTAAATTAATATTCCTCTTCTAATTTTTTTATTTTCTCTTATTTTTTTTTTTTAGGAACTTATTTCACAAGCCTCTGAAGTGGACATCGTGCACAGTGGTCTGGAATTTATGATGGAGAATGCGGCACACGATATTTTAGAAATTGCTCACAAATTCAACCTTTGTTTAAATTTGAGAAAAGCAGCTTACATGTCGTCAATACAGAAAATTTTTGATACCTATCATGTGGCTGGACTCTCGTTATAAAAGCGGCCAATTTATTTTTCAGATTAAAAAACATTTATTTTTATTTTATTTAATAAAATTTAAAACAAAAAATTATTGAACCTTTTGGGAATAAATTTCCCTACGTAGAAGAAATCTCAAATATATGTTTATTTTTTTAATTTTAGTGAGTATTGTGTTTTTAGTATTTATATGTGAAAATTATTCCTGATAAACGTGATATATTGAAGTTAAAAAAAAACACCTATACTTTTAGATTTTTTTTTTTGGAATGGGTCCGAAGACCTATAATGAACAGTGTTCGGTCACATGCAGCCAGGAGGAATATATTTAAAAAAAAAAAATAGATAAATAAAGGAGAAACATAAAAGGGGAACTCAACTGCGGGAACTGAGAAGATGCCTGTTGAGATTAGACTTGAAAGTCTGAAGATTGTAGGTTTTGGGGAAGATAGACACAGGGAGCTTGTTCCAATCGCGGGAGGTCAT
Organism: Euborellia annulipes; assembly: GCA_023213315.1. Classification (NCBI taxonomy): domain Eukaryota; kingdom Metazoa; phylum Arthropoda; class Insecta; order Dermaptera; family Anisolabididae; genus Euborellia; species Euborellia annulipes. The sequence goes on from JAKCPI010003434.1 coordinate 43,918, forward strand.
GGGGACAAAGGAAGTTTGGAATTGACTAGTTCTATTAGTTGAGAGGTGAACAGCATAGGGATGCTGGGACGATGCCTCCTTGTGTTCCGTGTATATGTTGCATTGGGTGGGATAATTGATTTTAATTCGGCAGAGCATTGACCATGATAGTACCTTTATAACACTTTCAATAATTATTAATTTTTAGGTTTATCACAATAAATAATTTTTCATCTCAGTAACTTAGATTTAATTAAAAACCAATTAACGTTTATTCTCAATTCTTATACTTTTTTTATTATTAGAACCACAAAGATAACGTTTCGGTTTTGGTCAAGACTATCCTCAGATCTTATAGCTTTTCGTAACTAATAATTGTAAGTTCAATTCGGGGAAAATTATTATTTGATTAAATAAATAAATAGCGGGTAAACAAAATGAAAAATATTTTTATTTTTCTAACAATAAGCGTCTTATTAACTGTCCTTGGGTCTCTCCTAAATAATGATCTCTGCATGCCTGTTAGATATATTAATACTTGTTTAATTTCTCCAACATGCCATAATTTCTAGAATTTTTAGAACTGGACTGAAGGAGGCGTGCTGTCGCAACCGAAGCGTCCTTTCTATGTCTGGAAAAATAAAAATTGTAAATACATGGGTTCTAAGTATTTTGTAGCTTAAATAAAAATGCCTGGACCCTAATATATATAAATTCATAAATAACGGTTATCGTAAATGTCTTATATGGCCTGAGCTGCCGAAAAGACAGTGTGAATGCAGTGGCGTCATTTGGGGGGGGGGGGGGCAGGGGGGTTTGCCCCCCCCCAAGGGCTCTGATTTTTATAAAATTTTATATTATTCTAAATAAAATACTCCAAAATACATCTACGAGTATACAAATTGTACAAAATTAAACAATTAATTAAATTAAAAATGTTTTGGCCAAATTTGAGTACCCGTTTGTAAGTAAATTTTAAGAAAAAAAAAAATGTTCCCCCCCCCCAAGAAAAAATTTGCCCCCCCTAAGAAAAAGTTGAAATGACGCCACTGTGTGAATGTGTGTGTGAGTGTGAGTGTGAATGAGAAAAAAAGTGTGAATGTTTAAAAAAAAAAAAAAAAAAAAAGTATTTTGTATTTCAAATATTTTTTTTTTCCGCTATTTTGTATTACTAATACTTAGTTCAGAGTATTTTGCCTGGTTCAATAATTCAACTTTTTTTTTTTATTTTGACTTATTTATTGTATTTTGTATTTTTAATCTAAGTATTTTAAATACATCAAAAAATACGTATTTTGTATTTCAAATATCTGAGTTCTAAGTATTTTGTATTTCAAATACTTTTTTAAAGTATTTTGTATTTTGTAGTTGTGCGTTGCTTGGGCGTTGGTTGAATGAATCAAAGCAAACTTCGGAAATCTTTTATGTGTTCATATTTTTTTAAGGGTCTTCTGGATTACTTTAGATTGGTATAATTAAAAGAATATTCTATTTCACATATTTTTACTTTCTCTTACCTATGTATATATGTAATATATATATAGAGAGAAAGTATTGGATTCATGTCAAAAATTCGATGTCGAGATTTTGATGGATCTTCACGTTTTGAGGTCCCCTGAATCCAAAAAAGTGGTTTTCGCGACATGGTCTGTCTGTGGGTGGGTGTGTGGGTGGGTGGGTGGGTGTGTGTTCAATTTTAAGCATGAAGGAATTGAGCTATGAGGTTGAAATTTTATATTTAAGTTAAACACCCCCGGGACCGGAAAAATAAGCTTTTAATCAAAATCGGCCAAAGAGGACTAGCACTTTACTGATTCACTTTTTCAGTTTTTTTCGATTTTCTCAAAATTTGCTCCAACGATTTTTTTTTAAATTCAAAAATCAATTATTTTTTTAGATGCTCTTTAAAATGTATATTCTCATTTTGCGATTGAAATCTTCTGAAGACCACTTTACTCTTGTATTTCATAGGGAAGGATAGGAGAAATGGTTGCCATGGTAACAAAATATAAATATTTTCCCATACTTATAAATTTTACATCTTGAATTCAATTGTACCCTACTGTCGGAAACTAAATACATGTCGACACGAAAAATCTGGTGTGACAAGCACAGTGCACAACTTTCGATTACCGAAGGTAAGAGAAAGTTGTGTGCTGTGCGCCAGTCACACCAGATTTTTTAGATTGAATAGATTGAATAGAATAAAATTATAAATAAGAAAGCTTTTATCTTTAAAAGATTTATTTATATTCTTAAATTAGAAAAGAGAAGGAATATTCTCTTTTGAGAGATTAATTTAAAGAGACAATGAAGAATTGGATTATGAATACACGTAAAATAGTCATTGTTTCTTCATTTTAATTAGTTATTATAGCTATATAACTATTATCTGACAGAAATTATATGATTGTAAAAAATCATTTTACATTTTTTATGACTAAGCTTTTAAAACGATATAAAATGATTGAACTTACTTCATTTAAAAATTCTTGCCACTTCGGAATTTGAAGCGGCGGCTTTCAAATTTAATAAAGAAATTTATTATACGGTTGGGTGACTGTAAATACTGAATGGGTTCCAGGAAAATGAGCAGCCAGAATGAATAAATCAAAATTCTACAATATATTTTGTAGCTGTTACAAACATTCATCACGCTCTTTATCAGGATAAAACAAAATTTTCAAAAAAATTCAGATACTCTATTCAGAAACCAGATCTTGACTGAATTGAATTCAAAGCACTCACCATTTGGACTTCAATAGAGAGATCGATAAAATTTCAAAAAATAATAGAAATTTTATTTATGTTAATTGTAGATAAGACTGGTATATTTTATCTATTTTGCCAGTTGGCATTTAGCTCAGAAGAAGAACACCCCACTTTGCACCCCTTCAAGATTACAAACCTGAAGAGTAAACATACTGGAATAACATAACGTGTTTGCGTTATCCTTCAAATTAAATTAAACTAACAGTTTTAATAATAGCACTTTTCGTACCGAATAATTGTTGAAATTACATCTTGAATGTGATGTTTGGAACAATTCTGAGCTTAAATACATGACAAGGATGATCAATCACTAATTTCGAAATAACTAACTAACTGCTAGCCCGAATAACTTTAAACCACAAAACGAGATCAAAAAAAGGATCATAACAGATAAACAAAAATTGGAAGAGAAAGTGAAAAATATTTTGGTGAAATAATAACACCGGAGGTTGTAAGAGTTTCCTATGCACTTTTCAATTGGAAGTTCAGGTTCTTCAAGCAATATTTCAATAAAAAACTTAATTATTTTTCATTTTCAGGATTTTATTCATTGGAAGAGTCAATGTCACACAAAAAATCTGGTGTGAAAGCACATAACACAACTTTTGATTACCGAATTTTAATTTTTTATTGAAAATAAAAGAAAATTAATTTTTTTTTTTATACGTACAATAATTTATATGAAATGAAATATCTCTTAAAAAAAAATTTTAATTTTTCCAGCTCGGGTTTTAAGCCGTTTAGCCAGTCGTTAAATCTCTATAATTTATAATACTGTTTATTCCAATGAACATATATCCAAGATTACATGTACTTTATATAGGGACGTTATTTATTATTCATATTTCCAAAACAGGAATGCTAAAAAAAAAAAAACCGTAATATTTTATTCTTATCTTAATTATTATTTATGGGAATTGAATTAATTGACATATCTAAAAATTTCGAATAACTACCGGATAAGAATGAAATGGAATATAAAAATTTGATGTAACAACCATATAATGTCCCTTCAAAATGGTGGATAATCATTAGCTACTTTAATTAATAGACCTATATTATTAAAATATTTGATATAGTAGGGGTGGTGAAAAAATATCGAAACTCTCGATATTTTTACCCAATCGGATATTGAATCTGAGATGTGACCTCTATCGTATAAAATATAAAACTCGCCTACCTCCTATACCAAACGTCGCGGGTTCGGACCCAGGCAGTCCGATGATTTTATTTAAGCCATTTGGATACCAGATGGCTTAAATAGAAATGCCTGAATCTCAAATTGATTTATTAATTACAACGGTTATCGTCAAAGTCTTATATGGCCTAAGTTGCCGAAAAGACTGTGTGAATGTGTGTGTGAGTGTGAGTGTGAATGAGAAAAAAGTGTGAATGTTTAAAAAAAAATATATATATAGCCTATATATAAAACTCAGCAGCCGAATGACTAAAAATTGAATTAAAAAAAAATCATTTGAAATGATTTAAAAAAATAAATATTGCTCTAAGTTTTAATTCCTCCTCTTCCCATTTGGTTTCAAGATAAGAGATTTTGTCGTGAAAGTGAGCATCAATTTGTCAGTTCCGCTTTGTGCTATTTTTTTTTTTTTTTTTTTTAACTCAAACCCAAATGAAATTAAGAAGGAAATTAATGAGTCTTAGCGAAACTCTTTTACTAATCGTATTAAAACCTAGAGATTAACTTTTAAATTATCTCAAAATATATGGATCCGTACAATACCAATTACATCAGGTTTTTTCACGTCCTCAGGCTAGGAATGGATTTAAACAAGGCACTAATTACTATTTTCATGTATGGAACGAGAAGTTAGAAATAATGACAAATGTCAGTATTGATATTTTGGAGTTTAGGTTTTCACAGTTGTTATCATTAGTAAAAGAAAGAAATAGCCTAATTTAAAATGATTCAAATCTTCAATTACTAAATAAATATTGTTCTCAGTTTTTAACATGACTCTATTGATTTCCCATTATTATTCCCATTTTCCATTTATTAAGTTAAGATTAAAAACGCGATTTTAATTCCCTTAATTGAATACTTTTCTGAAAATTTTCAGTTAAACGCCTACGATCCGAAAAAAAGTTTCACTTGCATGGTGGTTTCAAAAAACCGCACAATGATTTTTATTAAAAATATAAATACAACGTTTCGAGTATGCCTACTGTGCACTTGCTCCGACTCAAATGAACTTACCTCTAGTTCAAATTAGTCGGAGCAAGTACAGTACTTGAAAACGACTGCAGAATAAGCAGACAATACGTTGTACAGTATTTTAAATAAATAATTAATAGAAACGTGGTTTTTAATTAAAAACTTCCATAATAATGTCGGAAAGACTTAAAAAAAATATATGAGGCAATCCGTGACCCAAAACATCGGCCATAAGCAAAAAAATAAAATTTTTTCGAGTTCATAACTGAAAAAGATAAATTAGAAAACTTTTTATTTCAAATTTTAATTCGATATTTCATTCATATCCGATATCATAGCGTATAAAAACAGATTAATTTGAGTATTTGAAAAATATTTAATCAGTAAACATGAAATCCACTCAAACAAAACTCAATAATAAATAAAACGAACCGTTCAATATTCAAATGCCCTAATAAAATTTTAACAACAAAAGTAATAATGAATTTGACATTCTGTCTCTCGGCTTACCTATTCACATAATACAAATTAAATTTTTTCATAACAATTTCATCTATTATAGAACCTATAGAATTTATTTCCGGAGAATGAATTAAACTGATTAGAGATTTCGAAAAATCACAGGCTATAAAAATTTGCCAATAATCCCAATTTGACAATACCCATAGTTGCCTAGTATTATTTGAGATGAATAAAAAATTCCCGAATAGTTTTAGAGCAAATCTAAAATTCTGGATGGGTAATTCAATAGAAAAAAATAATAATAACAGAATGTCATAAAATGTTTGAGTTTAATTAAATTAATAATTATGATATTGAATTGGATCATGATTAATATTTAATACCTGCGGCTCTGCAAAATATCTAGTAAAAAAAGAAATAAAAAAAAAAAACTAATTAAATTCAAATTGAAAAATAATATTTTCCTACAAATATTTATATAATTAATAAAATTGAATAAATTTATTTATTAATTAATAAATGAATAAAAAAAAAATTATTGTTTCACTCAGTTGCAATGTGCAATGATCATTATTATGATTAGGTTTTTTTTTCCTCATTCACACAATCACACACACATTCACACAGTCTTTTCGGCAACTCAGGCCATATAAGACTTTAAACGATATCCGTTATTGATTATTATACATATTTGGGGTCCAGGCATTCTTATTTAAGCCATTTGGTATCCAAATGACTTAAATAAAATCATCGGACTTCCTTGGGGTCCTTGGTATAGGAGGCTAGCACGCTAACCACTACACCAAGTCCCGAGGGCCGTCCCATGATTAGGTTTGTAATAAATCAATCAAGTTTTGTATAAATATAAAATTGAGTTTTTTTACAATGTTTTCTCTAAGGTATTGTTAACATGAACATATCACTACAATATATCGCCTGCTGAGAATCATTGTGGCGAAAGTCCGAAATTAAACAATTCGAGAAAAGCGTTTGAAAGTTTTATAAACATATAGACCTATAATAAGCCTATATTTAAATCGCCGGACAACAGATAAATAAGCCAGAATCACTAGCCAATTCCAATTGATAATTCTATATCATCTTATTTCTATATCATCATTTTTGATTTATTGTTAGACAAAATACATGAAACAATTATAAAAAAATACGAACCAATAATTTTTTACTATGTTGATGACAGCTTTTGTATTTTATTTATTTTTTATTTACTTAAACAATGGTCGCATAACAGTAAATATCCCAATTATGATGCAACACTACAAAATTAAAATTTCAACAATAAAATTAAAAAATGCCCTCGGGCCTGGTGCAGGGCTTCTATACCAAGGGTCACGGGTTCGTAAGAATTCCTGGACCCTCACAATAGATATATTAATAAAATACCAGTATAGTTAAAAGTTTTAAATGGCCTAAGTTGCCAAAAAGACACACATGTTGGGTAAAATAGCTCCCCTCTCTGATCATTTTAAAATGCCTCTATTTTTTAATTGAATTGTTTTTTTTTTTTTTTTAACTTTGAATTTTAATTGACTTTAATCTCTTAATATTTCTGTTTAATTTTTTAGATAAATTAAGAAGTTTTTAAAATAATTTTAATGCCCTTGCTATTAACTGGAATCCACAAGTACAGTATAATTATATTTTCTCCGGCCTAAATGGAGATGGGAGTAGCATCAATTGGGGAACTCGAGATGAGGATGCTCTCCACTGACCCAGCCAGCATCCACTTGGCTTAATGAGCTCCCCACATATCAGGAGCGAGATCTCTTCACCCGTCTATAATATTTAAACCAGGTTAGCTATATAAAAAAAATGTAAAATTATTTATTTATTCAGATATTCGTGTCTATTTATATTTATTTATTTTTGTTCGGGTGATTTACATATCGAGGGTTTCACTCTCAAGTTTCAAGGCTCCATTATTTATTTAAATTGTTTTTCAGACTTGATTGTATGTACCGAAGGATATAGTCGACCGCATATATATTTCGTCTAAGCCAATTTTACCCTACTGGACGTTTAATTTATGTCAAAGCTCTTCTGCATGAACAATATACTTAGCCTAGTCTGTTCTATATAGGTTACTACTAGAGCTCAACCAGGCGGAGTTAAAAAGGGATTTACAGCCTGAAAACCAGCTTGGATTTTATGTGAAAAATATTCTTATTTAATCACAGATTGACACTCCCGATTTATTTATAACAATTGTTCAATTGGCTTAGTTTTCATCGGAATGCTTGGAGATTCGAACCCACATCCCTAGTTTATATGATATCAATATTAAGTGAAAAGACCAATGGTTGGTAAGCTGTGAAAAGTAGATCTTATATAGTCTACTAATTTCTTGTGTTGAAGAAAGAGACGGGAGCCTTCCCGGGAACAGCAGCCACGTGATATAAAAAAGCTCTATCTTTCGTTGCTGACGTTTCGGGTGCTAGTCGCATCTTCAGGGCAAGTAAACTTGTCATAGTTTAGTACAGGTTGTGAGGTACTGAATTTTAATTTCATATTTACCAGGTTATTAGTTCTTAAAATCGATGATATGTACAATAATACTTGCTATTTAGATGCAGTGTCGATCGTAAGGTTTGGTCGAAGAATAGTTAAAGAATGTATATTACGATATAAACATGAAAATAAAATTCAGTATCTCACAACCTCACTCTTCTAAACTATGACAATTTTGCTTGTTTTGATGAGTGTGACTAGCACCCGAAACGTCAGCAACAAAATATAAATCTTTTGATAAATTTCTTGAGTTTAATGGCTGTCAGATAAAAAAGGACTGGAGCCTTCCCGGGAAACAGCAGCCAGGTGAAATAAAAAAATTATATTCTGTTGTCGACGTTTTGAGAGCTTGCCGTACTCATCTTCAGATCATTTGCTGTTTTAATGCAGCTCCGGTCGCATGAATGGTTTTGTATATTTGCACACTTTTATGACGATACAAAATAATACAAACATGTTTAAAAATGATAATAATGGGCAGTATCACACCATCTGTATTTATTTTTGACTGAAGATGAGTGCGACTAGCTCTCGAAACGTCGGCAAAGAATATAAAATTTTTATTACCCTTGGCTGCTGTTTCCTAGAAAGGCTCCCGTTCCTTTCTTCTAACTTATATATACTGTATATATTATCGCCGTTTCGAGAGAAATTAGCTATCATCTTCACGCCCTAAGCCCATAGAAATTTATTTAATTGAATTAATTAAAAAAGTCATTAATAAGGAAAGCATAAGCCGAAACGTTTCAGAATAAAGTGTTAAGAAAATGGCTGCATCTAGGCTACAAAACGATACGAGTAAATACAAGTACTTACTCGAGGATTAAATGGCCTAAGTTGCCGAAAAGTCTGTATGAATGTGTGAATGTGAGGGTGAAGGTGCGAAAAAATTAGTGGGTGTTTTAAAAAAAAAATGATAATCTTTAAAGCCAAAATCAAAATATCTGAGGAGAGGGTGAATTCTTCAACTCACTTGTTCCAATTGAAATTTTAATAATAAAATTTGTAAGGAATTAAAATTCCAGAAGTATTTTTTGAAAGGAGAAAGGGAAAACCCATGTAACGTTTCATTTCTAAATAGTTCTTACTAATGAGCGGAATATAAATTTAATAAAAAAAAAAAAGATAAGCGATTTCATCAGAAGTTTGATTTTGTTATGATTATATAAATGAATAAATCATTTGATGCAAGAATTTTCATTTTTAAGCTAATTCGAAAATAATTAACGATTTGAAACCTTCCAGGAATTTTTAGAGAAATCAAATAAA
>JAKCPI010003436.1:0-15189 GCA_023213315.1 Euborellia annulipes
TGATTTATATAAAAGCGAGGAAATATTTTCACTTAAATAAAACCCCTACAGAATTTTATTTGTTTCATATATCCTCGCTTTTATATAAATCAGAAAAGCGAGGCGCATTTTTTTGATTTCACCTCGACGCTAGGCAAAAATAATGCGAGGCGCCCCTTTTTGCATCTCCGATGTTTTTGGCTGAGATTTCACTTCTTTTTTGTGAAATATTACATGAAAATATTATTTATTAATTTTTGTTTATTAAATATTAAGTTATCCCATGAATAGATCTTTTAATATGCATTCCAAACAGTAAAAATTAAATACATCGTGTGGTAACTATTCGAAACGATAAACATAGGATTTCACCTAATTTTATAAAATTTTAGGATTTTTATTTTTGTTATGTTGGTAGAATGTAAATACATCGTTTGGTATCCATTCGAAACGATAAACATAGGATTTCACCAAATTTTATAAAATTTTAGGTTTTTTATTTTTGTTATGTTGGTAGAATGTAAATACATCGTTTGGTATCCATTCGAAACGATAAACATAGGATTTCACCAAATTTTATAAAATTTTAGGTTTTTTATTTTTGTTATGTTGGTAGAATGTAAATATATCGTTTGGTATTCATTCGAAACGATAAACATAGGATTTCACCAAATTTTATAAAATTTTAGGTTTTTTATTTTTGTTATGTTGGTAGAATGTAAATATATCGTTTGGTATCCATTCGAAGCGATAAACATAGGATTTCACCAAATTTTATAAAATTTTAGGTTTTTTATTTTTGTTATGTTGGTAGAATGTAAATACATCGTTTGGTATCCATTCGAAGCGATAAACATAGGATTTCACCAAATTTTATAAAATTTTAGGTTTTTTTATTTTTGTTATGTTGGTAGAATGTAAATACATCGTTTGGTATCCATTCGAAACGATAAACATAGGATTTCACCAAATTTTATAAAATTTTAGGTTTTTTATTTTTGTTATGTTGGTAGATTGTAAATACTTCGTTTGGTATTCATTCGAAACGATAAACATAGGATTTCACCAAATTTTATAAAATTTTAGGTTTTTTATTTTTGTTATGTTGGTAGAATGTAAATACATCGTTTGGTATCCATTCGAATCGATAAACATAGGATTTCCCTAAATTTTATAAAATTTTAGGTTTTTTATTTTTGTTATGTTGGTAGCACTTCTTATCACGTTAATTAATCTATTGTATTTTTATCTGAAGGGATCCATCCTAAAAATTTTTATTCCATTAGGGATGCAAATTACTAATATTAATAGATATGTTTTTAGATGACGTCATCAGGGAGCAAAATAGTTAGAATTGTCTTTTCGCCATGTTAAAGATAGGACAAATTTGAAATTTTGAATACCTCTCAAAAAGTCACTTTTGATCCAAAATGAAATTTTATATCAAAGGTATCGGGTTTTTGATAGTATCTATTTGTATTTTAAATTTCATCCAAATCGGCCCAGCAGGGAAACCTGTAGCTTTGTCTAAAAATTTGAAAATTGAAGAAAAGAATGAAAAAAAGAAAAAAAAAAAAAGAAAAAAAAAAAAAAAAAAAAAAAAGGAAAAATAAGAGACTAACTTTTGACCTTCCGAAATTGGCAAAATCTCAACTTTGAGCCTCTGCCATTCTTTTTGGGACTGGAATTTTTTTTTGAATTCGTGCTCAAAATAATCCTTATTTATTCTAGTTTAATATAAAAAAAATTTGGCTCCGATATCTTAAAAACTTTTTGAGATATTCGCCCAGAAAGAGAAAAGTTTCTCAAAAAAATTTTTTCACGTCCCTATCTTTTATTAAGGATTTAAAATCATTCTTGATAATATAGTCTAGGGACGACTCGTCCATCTAAATGCAATGGGCCATTGGCATCTATTGGAATATCAACTAAATGGTAGTATTAAGAGTTTCTTTGCTTTCTTTTGCTTTTCACATGCTCGGCGACGAGTCGCTCCCGCGACTCTTGATTAGAAATATATAATATTAAAGGTTTTATAAATAGAATAGGTCTTTTTAAGAAGAAACAAAATGTTTTTTTTTTTTTTTTTTTTTTTTTGACGCGCAGTGTTTTTTTTCTGCCAATAGACCATCTTAAATAACTTCCTACATTAACCCCTCATTCTTATTCAGAAACGTGAGTTCTCAAGAGAGGCTCAAGGAAATATATTTTTGAATGTCTATTAATGGCAAAGATATGAAAAAGTAATGAGCTTCATCATTCAGAATGAATAGAATACTTGAGGAAGGCAAGCAAATTGACGACTCCCAAGAGGGAGATCATATTCCATTCTATCTTTTAGAGTAAATGGACTAGGTCAACTTTTCTCTAACAAGTACGCCTAAGGAATAAATAAATCAAGATTGATCCATAAAAATTCATCCATACTAAGAAAATAATTAATTGAGAATCAGATTGGGTATAATTTATTTTTAAAAATCTGGCGTGACTGGTCACATCAGATTTTTTGTTAGTTTCCGACTGTAGGGTACATTTGAATTTCAAGATGTAAAATTTATAAGAGAAAATATTTATATTTTGTTACAATGGCAACCAATTCTTTCTTCTATCTTTCCTATGAAGTACAAGAGTAAAGTGTGCTTCAAAGAATTTTGAGGGCAAAATCAGAATATACATTTTAAAGAGCATCTTAAAAATAATTGATTTTTGAATTTTAATCAAAATAGTTGGAGCGAATTTAGAGAAAATCGAAAAAAACTGAAAAAGTGCATCAGTAAAGTACTAGTACTCTTTGGCCGATTTTGTTCAAAAGTTTCGTGTCACGTCCCATGGGGGACTTAAATATAAAATTTCAACCTTCTAGCTCTTTTTGTTCTTGAGATTTTTTGACAGACAGACAAACCATGTCACGAAAACCACTTTTTGGATTCAGGGGACCTCAAAACGTGTATATCCATCACAATATCGACATACAATTTTCGACATGAATCCAATACTTTCTCTCTCTATAAATTAACACATATAGAGGTAAGAGAAAGTAAAAATATAGATTTGTATCATTATTACCTTTGCCGAGAAATTGACGTCGGCTCCTTTTTGTTGTAGAAGGTTGGCGATAGCTTCATTGCCATAATGAGCGGCGATGTGCAGCGGTGTGAAGCCACTCTTAGATGTAACATCGGGGTTGTGGTCGTTTTGAAGTAAAAGTGACGCTGCTTTACAATCGTCCTTTTTCGCGGCGATATGTAACGCCGGGAGTCTTACTTTACCACGGGTGTCATTTTCCAAGAGAACTGCGACCACTTTGTCGTGGCCTTGTTGCATTGCCACTGCCAGAGGAGTGAATCCATCCTGAAATAAATACCAAAATTGAGTATCTAAAGCAGACGCTTGCTGAATGCAAAACATATAAGGAGAAATAGGTTTGTCTGAGAATAAAGGAGTTAGTGGGTATATAATCTCTTTCTTTGCATTATACAGGGTGTCTATAAAAGAACTCCGGGGTTTTGAGGCAAAATATTTTAATAAAGTAAAAAACGTACATATACATTTTCAAGTTTTTAATAAAGTTCAATGTGAGCCCCGTGAGTGGCACGGTATTCTACCTCTTCCCATGTCCTGGTCAGCATGTCTGGGGTGACGGACGCCACGCAATTGACTATTCGTTCCCTGAGATGGCGAACATTACGAATTTTCTCCGTATACATCGCGGTGCCCCATCTTGTTGGAAGTGAACACACTTCAGTTTGCGTGTGCGTGAGGCACTGGACGCTCGTCTCGGCAATAGGTGGATTGGAAGGGAGGGACCTCCAAGGAGCCCTGATATGACTCCGTTGGACTTTTTCTTCTCGGGGCATATCAAGAATCTTGTGTATGCGGAGAAAATTCGTAATGTTCCCCATCTCAGGGAACGAATAGTCAATTGCGTGGCGTCCGTCACCCCAGACATGCTGACCAAGACATGGGAAGAGGTAGAATACCGTTACGATGTGTGCCGTGCCACTCACGGGGCTCACATTGAACTTTATTAAATTGTTTAAAAAAAACTTGAAATTGTAACCTTTCCAATCATGTATAAAACATGTATGTACGTTTTTTACTTTATTAAAATATTTTGCCTCAAAACCCCGGAGTTCTTTTATAGACACCCTGTAGGGTTTGGAAAAAACCGGAAAATTTTGAAAACCGGTTTTTCGGTTTTTTACAAAGTGGAAAACCGGTAAACCGGTTTTAAACCGGTTTTTTTTCAACATCTTAAACGATAACTGTTATTAATGAATATATCTTTTGGGGGTCGAGGCATTCTTATTTAAGCCATTTGGTATCCAAATGGCTTAAATAAAATAGGACTGACTGCGATCCGAACCCAAGAAAATTATTATTACTAGTATTCCAATCCAGTGCCTGCTTGAGGATTTGTTTACATTCATAGAATACAAAAAATCCAAAAAATACATAAATATTTCTCCATACATTTCCTATGGGACAAAACGTAACTTTAGGAATTAATAACTCAAAAAATTGCCCCCGGGCTTGGCGAAGTAGGTAACGTGTCTACCTCCTATACCAAACGTCACGAGTTCGGATGATTTTATTTAAGCCATTTGGATACCAAATGTTTTAAATAGAAATGCCTGGACCCCCAAAAGATATTATCATATATAACAGTTTTCGTAGTCTTATATGGCCTAACTTGCCAAAAAGACTGTGAATGTGTGTGTGAGTGTGAATGTTAAAAAAATTGTAGGAATTTCGGGACCCGAAATCTCCATAACGTCCACTATAGGATTACAAAATTTTCTCATTCCAACGGAAAGTTGGTCAAACAGAGCAAGACAGACGGACGGGTGGACAGACAGACACTCCGACATAGGTGCATGGATAGGATGTTATTACACATACGGTAACTCTCCCATTTCAAAGATCTAGGTTGGACGTTTCTTTAGGTAATGGATGGGTGTATGCGTTGATTGTAAAGTAAAAGGTAAATGGATTGTCAATCGGTCCTTTGGTAATAATTGAATCAAGCACAATACTTCACGCCTCATTCATTACCCAACGTTTGGAGCATCGTCATCAAATGAGACAATTCAAGTGTGCATGCATTATCACTTTAGCTATTATTATATTTTCAAAATTTATTTAAATTTTTCTTAATTGGGCCTAGATATTTTGACATAGGTGCATGGATAGGATGTTATTAATACATGTAATTCTCCCATTTCAGATCTAGGTTGGACGTTTCTTTAGGTAATGGATGGGTGTATGTTGATTGTGCAAAAGGTAAATGATTGTCAATGGTCCTTTTGGTAATAATTGAATCAAGCACAATACTTCACGCTCATTCATTACCCAACGTTTGGAGCATCGTCATCATATGAGACAATTCAAGTGTGCATGCATTATCACTTTAGCTCATTATTATATTTTCAAAATTTATTTAAATTTTCTTAATTCGGCCTAGATATTTTGACATAGGTGCATGGATAGGATGTTATTAATACATGTAATTCTCCCATTTCAGAGTAGGTTGGACGTTTCTTTAGGTAATGGATAGGTGTATGTTGATTGTGCAAGAAGGTAAATGATTGTCAATGGTCCTTTGGTAATAATTGAATCAAGCACAATACTTCACGCTCATTCATTACCCAACGTTTGGAGCATTGTCATCAAATGAGACAATTCAAGTGTGCATGCATTATCACTTTAGCTATTATTATATAATTCAGTATTAGGATTTAAGTTTTGCGTGTATTATAAGGGGATCTTTTTCTGTTTACTAACTGAATGATAACGTTTAAGAATACACGCTATTCTTATTAGATTATTTAGAAATAGATAAGAGGGCGCTAAACTTAATTAGAAAATCTCTACGCTCACGAATTAATAGGCTGTATATTTATGGGGGTTTAGGCCTTCTGTGTCAGAGTTCTTTGACGTTCTCTTGGATGTTGTTCAATTGTGAATTGATTCCTCAAATACTGGCATAGGGTGTTGTTCTTCTTCCCCTTTAGTTAGGTAGGGATTCCCAGTAGAAGATTCAATTCACATTTGACCAATGCCCAAGGGAACTAGGAGAATTCCTCTATCGTATGCTTTCCTCTCGCGCATTTGAGAGAAAGAGTGTTTTTCTCTTTCTCCGAGGCCCTGTCGGTCAGTGCTGAGTTCTGGGCCTTGGTTGTTTCAGGACAGAGTGAGTTAATGTTCAAGATGTTAGGAGTTCGTATAGGATGTTGTTAGCTTTTAGGGTTCTTTTTTTTCAGCATGCATCTTGAACAACGTCATTCTGTTTCTGAGATGAGCAATCAAGGGGTTCTTCAGTATTGTATTGGCCGGGCTTCCTTCCTAACTCGTGAATGAATATCTGATCAATTATCTCTGCTTCTTTTTAGCTCGCTAGTAAATTATATTAGGCAGGTGGGCAGAGATTAATTGATCTGTGAATTGAGAGTGTGTGTGTGTCTGTTTCTTTTCATCTTATACTTTCATTGGGTTTGTGGGCGCGTTTTTTCAGTTTCGTTAGCGATTTATGTTGGCCTACCTGCCTTCTGTGGAGTGCTCGCTTTTCGCGTTTGTCTCAAGAAAGAAGAGGAACTTTATTTTAGAATTAGAAGTCCGTCCCGGTCATAGATAGTGTGGTATTAGATTAGTTTTTAGGATCAAGCCGAAATCGTTGAGCCGAAAGAAGCAGTCTACAGAGTAAGTTCAATAATTTTTATGAAATATTACCTACATCAATGATATAATCTAATCCTTTAATTCTTTTTTTGTTTTAGATGATTAGGGTGGGAGTGGGGGCTGAGGTTAACGCCTGCGGCGGATCCTCTCCTTTTCCAGTGCAACTTAACAAACGCAACTGCAAACTTGACAAGCATGCATGTGCAATCTTTTTGTACCAGCATGCACAAATTCCCTTGGACACAAGCAAGAAACAGCTTATGCCGAAAATTAACCTAAAAATGTCAAACTCGGAAGTTTATTATTTATTCGAAGATAACAAGAAATACACTGTAAAAAGAGACACAATAAATATGAATATTTAAATTGAAATTTTAAATGAATTAGTATTCTATATATTAAATAAATATCAAATGTCAAGACATCTATAAAATGGCGGCGAGTTTTGCTTGCGCAAATATGCTTATGCATAATTAATGAATTTCAAGCGGCTTGCACAATAAAATGCTTGCACAAAATTATCCTAAAGACGCTACAGTTTGCTTGTACGAAAAGATTGCACATGCATGCAATTACGTTATTAAAGGTAGGAAAATAAATTATTTCCAAAAGGGAAGGATATTGTTCAACATAATCGTTCTCATTGCTTAATAAATATTGATTTTCACTAGTCATGCATATGAGTGATTTAAGATCCTCTGTTCCGTATCAGCCGGAAGGTGAGCTCCTTTGTGTCTTCTACAACGATCGTCGTTATCCTTTGTAATTATCCTGCCTTTTGAGCTGTTTCCTTCCTGGCCTCTCTCAAGGTGCATCATCATTGTTAAAGGAAGGTGGAATGAATGAATGAATGACTCGCAATTGTCAACTTTAATCTCTTCCAATATTTATATCTCTAGTTTCCTTTTCATATATTTTTCTCTGCTAAAAATCATTGAATTATTATAAAACTATTGTTGTTACAAGAAGGGAAGAAATATATGCAGACACCAACATCAAGGCCCAAAAGTTTATTAAAAAATCTGGTGTGACTGGCGCACAGCACACAACTTTCTCTTACCTTCGGTAATCGAAAGTTGTGTTCTGTGCTTGTCACACCAGATTTTTTGTGTCGACATGTATTTAGTTCCGACAGTACGGTACATTCGATTTTTCAAGTTGTAAAATTTATAAGTATATATGGCAAAATATTTATATTCTGTTACCATTACAACCATTTCTCCTATCTTTTCTATGGAGTACAAGAGTAAAGTGGTCTTCAGAAGATTTCAATCACAAAATGAGAATATACATTTTAAAGAGAATATAAAAAATAATTGATTTTTGAATTAAAAAAAATCGTTGTAGCGAATTTTAGAGAAAATCGAAAAAACTGAAAAAGTACATCAGTAAAGTACTAGTACTCTTTGGCCGATTTTGTTCAAAAGCTTCGTGTCACGTCCCATGGGGGTGCCTAACTTAAATATAAAATTTCAATCTCCTAGCTCTTTTCGTTATTGAGATATTTTGTTCACAGACAGACACACAGACACACAGACAGACAGACACACAGACACACACACAGACAGACAGACCATGTGGCGAAAACCACTTTTTTGGATTCAGGGGACCTCAAAACGTGAAGATCCATCAAAATCTCGACATCGAATTTTTGACATGAATCCAATACTTTCTCTCTCTATATATAGGCCCTATTACATATATACATAGGTAGAGAAAGTAAAAAAACAAAGTTTCCTTTTGAACTCATCAGTCTAATTTATTGCATTATAATTATCCTTAACTTGCTCTGTTCTATTGGACCTAAAGCCTCTTCAAACTTCTGACAGCACAGCCCTTTTGTTTTTTTACAAAAAAAAACACACACTTTTTCTCATTCACACTCACATTCAGTCTTTTGGGCGTCTTAGGCCATATACGACTTAACGATTACCGTTATATATGATAATAAGATAAAGATAAGATATAAATAATGGATTGGAGTCAGCCAAGGAATGAATAAATACAAAATTTTTCTGTCGGCGTTTCGAGCGCTGATCACACTCTTCCTCAGGACAGGCTAATGTCAATTCTTACGGATAATTTGAGTATAATTTGACTTCCTTCAAAATTATGTGCGTTGATTGGAAATTTTTTAAAAGATTCAAAAAATTCGTGATGAGAATGTGACGTCGGATTGGAAACCTCTGAGAGCTGGGACCCCGCAAGGAGCTCTGCTCTCTCCTTTCCTCTATTCCCTTTATACTGTGGACATTCCTACTCCTAGATATTCATTGGTTGCCCAATTTGCCGATGACACTGCATTGCATTGACACCATAAAGATATGATGTCTAGACAAAACGGAATGTATTCTATTCTCGCGTAGGAAAAAACATCTAAACTGGCGTATACGTTTTGGTCAGCATAATCTTCAATGGACGCCAGTTGTCAGCTATCTGGGGATCTTGTTGGATAAACGTTTGAATTTTCCGAAACATCTACGACGGGCATCGAATAGAGGCAGAGAAGCTGCTAAATTATTATGGCCACTTACAATATAAGTCCTTCATGCTCGCTTAGTCTGCCAGATAAGCTCATTGTTTACAAGGCTATGGTACGTCCCCGGCTGACGTATGGTGCCCCCATATGGTGGGGAGGAGCCGCCAAGAGCAATGTTCCTCTAATGGAAAGAGCAGAAAATAAAATCCTGCGCTACATTTCTAATCCTCCTCCAGGAATTAACAACCACATTTGGTATCCAAATGGCTTAAATAAAATCATCGGACTGCCTGGGGTCCGAACCCGCGACGTTCGGTATAGAATGTAGACACGCTACCAACTACACCAAGCCCGTACGCATTTTACATCTTGAATTCTAATATACTGTATCGGCGGAAACTAAATATATCTTGACATGAAAAATCTGGTGTGGCAAGCACAGAACACAACTTTCGAACACAAAGTCGTTTTTTGCGAAATTAATGTGACAAGGGATGATAATTAGGCAGCCAACACAAAAAAAACAAAATTTTTTAATTTTCTCTGTCGACGTTTCGAACGCTCATCGCGCTCATCATCAGGACAGATAGAAAAGTCATACGCTTAGATGGATATAGCTTGTCATATACAGATATTGATATATAAATAAATACTGATGATACATCAAAATAATATGAATATCAATAAAAATTTAACAACTGTAAACAACAAAGGATTCCACAGCAAATTGCAAAATTACAAGTTAGGCCCTTTATCAATTTTTTTTACAATTATAGTTAGGCGTTTGCTGTTTTTTAACCGAACCGATTCATTTTTAATCCATCTAAGCGTATGACTTTTCTATCTGTCCTGATGATGATGAGCGCGATAAGCGTTCGAAACGTCGGCAGAGAAAATTAAAATTTTGTTTTTTACTTTCTCTTACCTATGTATATATGTAATATATATAGAGAGAGAAAGTATTGCGATCATGTCAAAAATTCGATGTCGAGATTTTGATGGATATACATGTTTTGAGGTCCCCTGAGTCCAAAAAAGTGGGTCCCGCAAATTGGTCTGTGTGTGTGTTGTGTGTGTGTGTGTGTGTGTGTGTGTGTGTTGTATGTGTGTGGACAGATTTTTAGCATGAAGGAGTTGAGCTAGCGGATTGAAATTTTATATTTAACTTAGGTACCTTTGAAGAATCTCAAAATAAGCTTTTGAACAAAATCGGCCAAAAAGTACTAGTACTTTACTGATGTACTTTTTCAGTTTTTTTCGATTTTCTCAAAATTCCTCCAAGGATTTTTTTTTAAAATTCATAAATGAACTATTTTTTAGATGCTCTTTAAAATGTATATTCTCATTTTGCCGTTGAAATCTTCTGAAGACCACTTTACTCTTGTTCTTCATAGGAAAGATAGAACTGGTTGCCATGGTAACGGAATTTAAATCTTTTTCTTTTTTATTAGATTAAAAATCAATTATTATTTAAATTCCCATTTATTTTTATTTTATTTGTGTCTTTAATTGCTTAGGAGAAAACATATATCTCTCTCTCTCACTTGCAAACATTATCGCCTGTCTCTCCGCCTTCTCTCATAGGCCTAATGTTAATTTCCTATAGGGATTTGTATGTTAATTTCGATTCAAAAGGGGGTCCCCTTTGGAACTTTTTACGCATTTAAAATTTTTTTTCCAATTCTTATGAAATTTTGTATTTATTTACGACTCTATATTGTGTATAAAATGTCCAAATATGAGATTAAAATTTTGAAAAATAACCATAGTTTATTTCAAGCAGTCAACATTTAAAATGCAAGTTTGAAACTAAGGTGCTATCGGAAACTAAATATATCTCGACACAAAAAATCTGGTGTGACCAGCACGGTGCACAACTTTCTCTTACCGAAGGGTAAGAGAAAGTGTGTGCTGTGCGCCAGTCACACCAGATTTTTTGTGTTGGCTGCCTAATTATCATCCCTTGAATACATTCACAAAAGCCATATCCAGTTATAATTAATGAGACAGACGGACGGGACATTAAGGAATACCAAGTACAAATATCGATACACTTTTTTCAATACCACATCCTTATTTACAACCGAAACCTATTGGTTGCCTTTTAGAAATCCATGTAGGCTTTTGTTAAGGTGCTCGTCTCGAAAAACTGTTAGATCACGATTCAGTACCGAGTTACTCGAGGCGGCAAGAGATGGCGTTAGTTTTTCCCATAGGGATACAAGGGATTTATTCCATTTCATTTGAAAGATTCCAGCTAATTAATAAAGGATAAAAAAATTAATTATTTTTTAACACAATGATTACTAATTTAATTATCGACAAGATATAGAGCGAGTTTTTTAAAATATCTCTTATTCAATGCGATTAATCTAAAAAAAAAAATTATTTTTTAGAAAATCAAAAAAGGCTTTCTATAAGTTGTAGATAATTTAAATAGCTCTAATTTAAAAAAAAATTGAGGTCGATAGCTTATAAATTGTGGTCGCTGGAATATCCCAAAATTAGCACACCGAGACGCGCACCTTAATTTCAATTTATTATCAAAATGTCGTTTTTTTTTAAGCAATTTAAAAAGAGAAAATAATTAAAATTAATATTTTAATATTTTTTTGAATTTTGTTAAAAAAACAACTTTACATAAATTGTTTAGTCGTCGGTGGTCCTTTTACGAGAAATTAAAAGTGTATGTCGTCATAAAGGACGATAAAGTGTTAATGTAAAACTTTGTGTAGGGCGGTTCAAACTTTGCTTTTTAAACGAAAAAAGTATAATCGCTATTTTTTTTTCACTTGCATTTAGGCCACTTGATGACATGCAATTGAATTTTTTTTTTTTAAAGTTGAGAATATTTAATCAACTTGTATTTTAACTCGATAAACTTAAACAAAGCCCCCTTAATGGGAAATTATGAAACTAACTGCGCCAATCGCCTTAAGGGTTCTCCATCACCCTTCTAGACCCAGACCCCAGGGGTACCTTATTAATTTGATGGCCAAGAAATAATAGGCTAATAATCGGACTAATAAGAAGGAAAATGCAGTTAATAATAAAAAAAAGGAGCTATTTTGAGAATATTTATATTACTAACTGTAGTGTATCCAGGTGAGGACTGCAGGGGGCGCTCGCCCCCCCCCCGCCCCCTCGAAGGCTACTTACGCCGCTGATTATTAACATACAAGAAGTGAAAAGACTTTGTCTTTAGTAAATTTATATAATACAGTTCATATGTACACTGGGCGTCAAAAAAACGTAACATTTTGTTTCTTCTTACCTGTTCTAATCTACCTTGATGATACCCTAGTTTAAGAAACATTTAATATGAAATACATTTTTAAGTAAATTTAACATAAAAACAAATCATTTTAATCAGGGGCGCCGGGACGAATTTGAATCAGGGGGGAGGAAAAAAAATTTTTTTTTAGAAAATTAAAATAATTTAATATGTTCAAATAGTATAAAACAAATCAACTAAAAAGCTTTAAAAATTTTAAATAAAAATCACAATTTTAATAAGATTAAAATTTTAAAAAATTTGCTAGTGATTTTATCAAAAATTTTTTTAGGCTACGGTATATAGTAGATTTATTCCGAACCCGCGACGATTGGTATAGAAGGTAGGCACGCTACCAACTAGACCAGCCCGTAGGCAGAACACAACTTTCGATTACCGAAGGTAAGAGAGAGTTTCCGCCGATATATTAGAATTCAAAATGTAAAAATCATATAGTATCCAAATGGCTTAAATAAAATCATCGGACTGCCTGGGGTCCGAACCCGCGACGTTTGGTATACGAGGTTTTTTTTTTTTTTTTTAAACATCTCACACTTTTTTCTCATTCACACTCACATTCACACAGTCTTTTCGGCAACTTAGGCCATTTAAGACTTTAAACGATATCCGTTAATGATTATTATACATATTGGGGTCCAGGGCATCTTTATTTAAGTCATTTGGTATCCAAATGCCTTAAATAAAATTATCGGACTGCCTGGGGTCCGAACCCGCGACGTTTAGGTATAGAAGGTAGACACGCTACCAACTACTCCAAGCCCCGTGGGCTGGTATACGAGGTTAAAAACGTTAGCACGCTAACCTCTACACCAAACCCCGAGGGCTGTAAAATTTATAAGTATGGGAAAATATTTATATTTTGTTACCATGGCAACCATTTCTCCCATCTTCTCTATGAAGTACAAGAGTAAAGTGGTCTTCAGAAGATTTCAATGCCAAAATGAGAATATACATCGTCAGAGCATCTAAAAGATAATTGATTTTTGAATTTTAATCAAAATCGTTGGAGCGAATTTTGGAGAAAATCGAAAAAAAAAACTGAAAAACTACATCAGTAAAGTACTCTGGCCGATTTGATCAAAAGCTTGTTTTCACGCCCTAGGTGGATGTACTTAAATATAAAATTTCAATCTCCTAGCTCAATTCGTTCATGCTTTAATTTGAACCCAGACAGACACACAGACCATGTCGCGAAAAAGCACTTTTTTGGACTCAGGGAAGGGCGGATACAATGGGGGGGGGGTTAAGAGAGTGATTACCCCCGGAATTTGAAAAAATACCTTTTTTTAAAAAAATTTATTTTTTATAAAATTTAAAAATTAATATTAAAAATTTATTTTTTTTTTTAACAATACAAATGCCTTTAAATTATAATTAAAAAAAATATGTTTGGTCCTCCATTCCCCCGAAACACCTCTGTCGCCCTCAAAATGTGTATATCCATCTTATCATCAAGAGAGTAGGCCTATCCAAGAGCAATCACATTCCGGGTCTTGCCTGGCTAACGAACAGTCAGAACTATTACCTACTTTGTCTAATCCTATGAGTGTAATGAAATACTTTTTCGGCTACAGAGGCCATTTAGGGGGGTGATAAATTTATTTACCTAATTGAAAATACATAGTATCGATGGCTACCGGGGGGGTTCCACACACTGATTGCCGGGGGTCACCAATCCCGAGCTTCGCCTTGCTTGGTATCACTTAACCGCAACGATTGTGGTGACTGTTGCTTTTCTCCGTTGCCAGGCCCCCCGGCCCTATGAGTGTTAAATTAAAATCTATTCATTTGCGGGCGCACTTTCGTATTTCTGGTGTCCTTATGACTTGAAACGGGATTAATCCGGGACTGGACAGAAAATCGAACAGAATTTTTTTTTTTTTACAAGTTAATTAAGCCGCCGATCATAGTCGCCTTGTGAGTTCAGGGCCCTCCAGTTGAGGGGATGGGTAGATGGTGTCTACTAATGAGTAGCAAAGAGAGAGAGCGAGAGAGAGAGGATGGTAATGACCCTGCAACAGGCAGAATGGCAGGGGGATGCTGCGCGACGGCGACGCTCAAAAGCAACGCCTCCGCGCCCTCAATGCTACGCTAAACGTGTATAACACAACACACATCGGGCTTCGGGCTTTCCCAAATATCAGACACCCGCCGCCGGCAACGGCTTCCACTACGGTCGCCCGCCCTCTCTTTCTCTCTCTCTCTCTATCTCTTTCCCTCGTAAACACAATCTCTATATCTCTTTCTCTTCGAACAGCTGTTCTAACGCCCGGCTCTCTCTCTCTCTCTCTCTCTCTCTACCCCATTCTTGGCCATTCTTTGTTTATTGATGCCGTTCATCCGCGACCCGCGTTTAACGATGATCATTCTTCATACGTCACAGTAAAACTATTAATTTTATTTTGGTAAGTAGCCTATTTATTTAATTAATAGAATATCTATCTGAACATAAACTTAAAGAAAAAAACATTTTTTACTAGTACACCGTAATGTTTGATTGAAAGCAAAGTTCGAATTGTTTGTACGTTCAATGGAAGGAGACGTTAAATGAATAATACACAACAATGCACCCTCGTGCAGTCAAGAATTGACCGATGATAGAAGAAAATGTTCGAAACGTCTCCTTTCCGCTTTTGCCTTTTTTTGCCAACCAATCGAAGATTAGATAAATAATGTTATCTAATTGCAATCCAAAAAAAATAATGGAAACTCAACTGATGTTCTGATTATTTCTATTCTAATATTTTATTTTACAGGA